>JAVJIF010025701.1:0-51953 GCA_038442645.1 Agave tequilana | reverse complement strand
AAACTATCTCCTGTAAGATCATATGATTAAGTCAGTTTGTTCTAATCACTTGTGTAATGAACTTGATAGTGCATACATGTAACATCATCAGGATTCTGTATTCCCTCAGTAAAAGCCGTCAGAACCGTTTATGAGATTACCTTAGTCTTTCTTAGGGCCTGTTTGTTTTGCCGCAAACCCGCAAATCATAAGTCGTAAAACTTCTTTTCCATTTTTCGTCGTTTGTTTCACTGAAAAACAAGTTGCAAAATGCAGCTCTCATTTTCCCACTTGCAGTTACTACAGTTAAATTTGTGGTCATGTAAATCTCACTTTTACACTCACATTTTCCCACTTGCAGTTGCTACAGTTAATTTTGTGGTCATGTAAATCCCACTTGTAATACACTTGCAGTCAAAGCAGTTACTTGATAATCAATATATAATTAATATTAATAAATATTTAATATTTTTAATAGTGTTCAATTTTTTATCTAATTATTTAATTATTTTTTTAATCTTTAGTTTTTTATTATTTTAATATTGTTTTAATATTTAATATTTTACTAATTTAATTTAATGTTTTATTTAATATTGTTATTTAATACTTTATTATTTTATTAATACTTATACCAATTTTTATTATTTTATTAGAGTTAATATGTTATCAATATAACAATATTATAATTTATAAAATTACTATATATTTAATTATATATTTTAATATAAATAATTACTTTATTAATATTAAAATGTACTTTATTATTATATAAATTTTATTATGTTAATATTGTAATAATAATATTATAATATTATTATAATAATAATTTATTATTAAATTATAATTATATTTTACTTTGTTAATTTATATTTTTATAATATTACAATAATATTATAATAAAATTTAATATTATAATATTTTTCAAGTATTTTTAATGTTATAATATTATAACTATATTTATTATTTTTCTTAATATTTTTAATATTTATGTTTTATTAGTATTCTTAAAATTTATTAATGTTCTTTAGATTTCCTTAAAATTTTATATTATTTATTTAGTTAATATTTTAGTAATATTTTACTAATTATACTAATATTTTATTAATATTATTGTTATAAATAAAATATTAAGATTATTAATATTTTATCTCAAATGTATTAATACCATTTAATTTGCAATAGTAGATTTAATTTAATAGTATTTATAAGATTTAAATCACTGTTACAGTAATTTTGTGGTCAACTTTTTCACTTACACTTTTACGCTACCAACCAAACACCGTAAAACACAATATACTTTTCCATTTACACTTTCACTTTACCAATCAAACACCGTAAAACACAATATACTTTCTCGTTTACACTTTCACTTTATCAATCAAACACCGTAAAACACAATATATTTTCCCTGCTACAGTTCACATTTCCCATTCTCATTTTACGACTTGCGACGTTTTGCGGCGAAACAACACGCCTTTAGTCTTGTCCAGGTCCTTTCTATTAATTCTGAAACCAAATCCAAAGTACTAATCTCTCCAGATCTTCACTAATTCTTCCTGTATCTTCTTTTTTCTTCGTCTTTTTCCTTTTTTGGATCCGTGCTATGCATGGTAATCTTTCTTTTCCCTTCTTTTGGAGAATAAATGGTCAGGGGTAATTGATCCATCACTAGTGCATTTGGTCAGGGAAAAAAAGAAATACAGGAATGGATGAATAGACTGTTCTTAATTGCATCCAATTTCTGAAAAACAAAGAGAACGTGAACCATTGGTTAGTTGAGCTTTATCATCGTGTACCAAAGACAAGGATGTAGTTCCGTAGTTCTTCCTTCTAATAGAATTGGACCATGTCTTTCTAGTTACAAAATCCAACATGAAACTTCATTCTCCAACTAATAGCTCCAGTGGCCTTTCCAAGGAGGGTCCCTTTTTTTGTTTCACCAGCTTTAAATTAGATTATAATTTTTCAAAGCAGATCCTGGAGTATGGATGAAGATTCCTTATCCTGATTCTCATAATCAACAAGTCACTTATACTTTCAATTGAAAGTGATTCTGAAAGCCCTCTGGCATGGTTATTAGTGTTTTAATTATCGGATATCAGCGATGCAAAATTATATACCGAATACTAAATACCGGACATCATTTCGGACATCATACTGGATGAAAAATGTACATGTGATTGTTTACATAAATCATATGAAACTATTTAAAACAAGTTTAGGATCATAAACTCATAAAGGATACTTACCTTTTGTAGAAGCTCCTCAAATGCGTTTTTAGAAGCTCCTCAAATGCGTCACGTGGCGATAGCGGAGATATTCATCTTGGATATCGTCTGATATATCAGCTACGTGGCGATATATCAGCGCATATCGGTCTAAAATGATATCCGGTAAAATTTGCACTTATCGCATCGTTTTGATCCTTTTAGATAAAATACCGATATCTCGGCTGATATACCGGTATATTGGCTGAAATTTAAATCAATGATGGTTAGTGAAATAATATAGTTTCCTTATCTGTAACTGCAAGTATTCCCAATCGAGCAAGACAAGAGTAGCCGTGAGGAATCAACTGTCTGCTGACATCATCTTCCCATATGCTTTTACATGGAACTTCTTTTTTGACATTCTATTATGTAAACGTTTTGTTGGTGTAAAAATGCTACATGATATTATATGGCATTTTCTTTGATATCATCACAATGTTTTCTTTCTAAATCTGAAATGTAAAAAAACTAAGGTGTCTCTGCTTCTGAACCTTGTAGCTTTTCTCGACACCAGAAATGAAACAAAGAACTTCCAGAAAAAATCCTGATATAGGTAAATCACTGTCACTAGTGAGAAAAAAAATATCCAACTTGCAGGAGTACATCAAGCAAGACTTCTTTTTTTTTCTTGAGAAGAAGATAGTGTGGTTTGATAATTTCTCCTATCCTTTTCATTTACTGGAGGTTGTATTATTATTATTTTTTCATATTTATAGGGACATCTGAGTAATTTACAAAGAAATGGAAAAACCGCAGAAGAAATACAATATAAAGGCGCCTTTTCTGGTCATTCTGCTACAACTACCTTCGGTGGGTCGACTTCTCAGTTTCCCGAGAATAAAAGAACTGGTTTGACAAGGTATTGGTTTGACCTAGGTGTTGCTGGTTTCCATTACTTGTTCTTCATTTTCAACTGTTAAGAACATGTCACTCCACAGTAGATGCCAAGTATGCAATTCTCATTAGTGGCTTTTTCGATGTGGTACATTTTAATATTCTTTGACCTCTTTCCGTGATGAGAAGATGTTGAAGGTATTGGCTATTCCACTATGATCATAATATTTTTCTAACCCTGTCTAATGCATTCCCTTGTAGTCAAAATATGCTTGAGCTTCTTCATAAGGTGGATCAATCAAGAGTAGGAAAAACAGTTGAACTTATCGGTTTCTCTGAACAGAATACATCAGAGAGACATGAGGCAGGTTCTTCTAATGGGCCTTCTTCACATCTTCAGCTTTGCCATCCCCTTCTTCCAAGGCTTTGGTTGAAATTGGCCCCACCATCACAACAGCAATCTGTTTCAGACCATGCTTTGCCTGCACAGACTCCCTTACAAACTGTGAACGATTTTAGTCAAAGGAATCTTGACTCGGGGGAAAAAGAAGATCAGTCAAGGCCACCATCCTCAACTTTGGTTCAATCTCTGCTTTCTCATGATACAATTCAAAAAGAAAACCAGGGTGATAAATCTTTTCCATCTCGAGGTAAAAGCAAGGAAGCCATGTATTCAAACTTTCATGGTAATCCATTGGCAGCTGCTGCCTATAATCTTAGAATGAACCAATCACTACTGCAACAGAGGCAGCAGCAGCACAACAATTACAATGTCGGCAACAGCAAGAGCGGCAACAGCATTTCTCTTCTACACCTGCATCTACACCAAATGTTCAGTCAAAACATCACCAAGTTGGTGTTGAGGCTAAACAGTCTTCTCATCCTGGGAAGATACAGGAGTCTCATGATGTAGCTACACCAGATCAAACTTCTGAGGTAACAATGCCTTCTGCTGCTGGCGGACTTCTCCCTTCCATGCTCACTTCATCTGCTGCTTCACAGTTTTCTCCTGGCAATACAAATCATTCTCAGCCCAGAAATGCTAGTTCACATCTAAGAAGGTCAGGCCAACAAATGCCTGTTGTCAAAACAAGGTCTGTTGGTCATCCTTCTGCTAAATCAGCTGTGTCTGAACAAGGTGGCTTCTCAACAATGTTACATAATGTATGGACAAGTGTATCATCTCAACAACGCCTAACTGGAGTCCAGCCCCAGAAGATCATTTCCAATGTACTTCAGTCCCGAAGTCCTTTGCCTGGTGATAAGGAGTCTTTACAGGCCCCGCAGAAACCAGATAATCATAACAAGAGAAAAGGAGAAAGTGCTTCATCTGAGTTTGGTACATGTTCTACTAATTCACAGCAATTCACCTATGGCGAAGACCGTTCTGTGAAAGATAATGCCTCACAGCAAATGCCACCTCCGGACAGGGTAGATGTTGATCTTAACACAGGAAGTGCGTTCCAAGGACCAGTACCGGAATCGGATCCAAATCTTCATTCAGATGGAAATCCCGCTATTGTGATTTCGTCGTCGGTTCGGCTATATCAGCAGGACCACAATAAGGGAAAGTATCCCCAAGACTCATCCATTGATGTCCATGAGGGACAAGCTCCCCTTCCAGGTGTTGCCTCTTCCAATCATGATACAGGGGCTTATGATCAGTCTCGGGAGTCATTGGATATAGAGAAACGAAACAATTACTCCCTTTTGCAGCAAGTGCAGGCAATGAAGGGTGCAGAATCTGATCCAACCCGAAGGGCTGGAAGAGGCTTAAAGGAGCAGAGTTTGGTGTGGATGCTTCACAGATGGACTGGGCAGCAGGTCAAAGGTATATTTATGGTCAGAACACAGTTTTCAGAGAAACAGATGGAACTTCGCAGAAAATTTCATTCCCTCCGATGTTAAAATGTTAGACTTTTCATCAAGGGATAATAAAGAAAACAGTTCAAACGCGCCTTTGCAGGTCATTGGCAGAGAAGTTTCATCTCAGGATCCATTTGCCTATAAACAACATGATCTCCAAAATCGTGCTTATCAACATGGTAAAACATCCATGGCACCTCTGCTGGTGGTAGTGAACGTCCTCAGATTAGTCCTCAAATGGCTCTGTCATGGTTTGAGAAATATGGAAACTATAAAAATGGTCAGACCTTAACGACTTATGATGGACTAGGTAGTTTTCAAAGGAATGCAAAAGCTTCCGGTCAGAATTACATTTTCTCTGAAGTTTCTGAGAGCATGGCTCATAATATTGTTCCAGACCAAAAAGATGATGCAAGTCCTGTTGGCTGTCAGCAAAAAAGTGCATCACCCACTACCATACTTTCCAATAACTCTGTCCCTTCGCCTAGCCATTCCCCATTGGAGGTCCCTGACAACAATGTGATTCTGATACTGAAGAAGCGCAAAAGTGCAACATTAGATCTTCTGCCATGGCATGAGGAGGTTACACAAGGTTTCCGAAGGCTGAAAGTATCAGGTGGTGTTCTCAGCTCCGATTTTTCTCGATAAAGTTTATGCATGCCATTTCATTTATTTTTAGAACCTGGGAAGTATTATCTATAATAGGATTCATCTCCTTACAGTTTTATCTAATTAATTTGACCGATCCTTTTAAAATTTTCGCAGCATAATGGAACAGGAGTGGGCTCGAGCTACCAATAGGCTAACTGAGAAGGTCTGCTTGTAGTGTATTTTATTTCATCACTTCTCTTATTTTTTTACCCACACTATGCTTGTTTATCTCATTGTGTAATTCTTAATTGTAGTTGGAAGAGGAATCTGAGATGATGGAGGATGGTCTTTCAATGGCTAGATCACGAAGAAGGCTTAAGTTAACAACTCAGCTAATGCAACAAATCTTCCCCCCTGTACCAAGATACCTTCGTGCAGATGCAGCTACATCATATGAAAGTCTTATATACTTAATGGCTAAAGTAATACTGGGAGATGCTTGTAGCATGATTTCTTTTTTGGAAAGTGATTATCATCATGATTCCGAGAGTGGAAACATGTAAGTCTTGCTTTTGAAATGCTCATTTTATATATCCAGATGACATACTACTTACGATGCCATGATTTGAATCTTACACTTGATTATGGCTATGTGATACTTGTGAATCTCAAGACATTCATTTTGCCATCAGTAATACACTTCTGCAAGTGTCACTATTGCGCAGTGGTAAAGCCTCTTGCAGTGGGCCACAACTCTGGGGTCAAAGACCCACTTTCACCTGGCCTATATTATAGTATATGTAATACATACATACAATACATACGTACATGCATACTTTCCAGTCTTTCTGTTGCCTATTTCTAAAAGAATTTGCCTGATTAATTTATTAACACACCCAGGAACTCAGGAAAGCTTAATATATCCAAGGAAGGAGACAACCGTTTTTCAAGGTTCGTGGAAGATTTCATTGGAAGATCGAAGAAGCTGGAAAATGATTTTTTCAGGTAGGAACGGGTATGGACTGTCTTATCTTTGTTTGGTAGTTCTTATATCCTTAGTGCTCTAGGCTGCTATCGACTTTCTTTCATTGGTTCCCCTAGTTTCTTTTCATCCTTGTACTTTCTTGTACAGTCTATTGAGTTATTGGTCTGAATGAGAGCTTGGTGTTCTCAAACATATTTCAGAATAAGTGTTATATACAACATTATGTCAAGAAACACAGTTTTTACTGATCCATGTTACATTGATATGTAGAAATGTAACACACGTTAGTTGTCCATGTCAAACGTCCCAGTTTTCTTAAGCTTTCACTACAGAGAGAGGTGTGGCAAATTTGACCTAACCCACCAAACTGACCTGAAGTTAGTAGGTATGTGTCAGCTTGGGCCATAAACTAGCCGAGCTTCCTGATCCATTAACATACAGGTTGGGTTATGGTCAGATCCTTTTACCTGTGTTAGTGTGAGATGATCCGACTACACACACCGACACAAGCGCGCGCCGTGCGCACACTAGTCTACTAATGATTCTACACATGACTGGTTAGTGGTCTTGCAATTAGTCCATTCTATTGGCTATTGGAATTGAGTTTGATACCTGCACTCTTCAAAAATTTTAAAATTAAACAAAGAATTCATATAGGTATATATAATGACTATCATTGATGCCGCTTGATTCAAATCAAACTAACATTGACGCTGCGCCTTAAACTCAAAGGAGATGTTTATGTAGTGGTTTAGGGCTCATCATTTACCATGTTGATTTGGTTCCATGCTCAATCCTGCCACTAAGTTGATCTTTAGAAAAAAAAAAAAAAAAAAAATAACATCAAGTACACCACTCCAGCCTACTCAAACCAGACACACTGGGTTGGGTAGGTTTTGGTGACCTTTATTATAAGTGGGTGAGGTTATTAATAGTTGAATCGGGCTTGAGTCAGCCATTTATGAGTCCAGTAATAGCTAACCCGACCCAACCCCCACTGACTCCTGCACAGGCTTGGGTCTGGTTCAGATGACCTTTATCATAAGCGGGTCAGCCATATGTAGGTCCGGTCAAAGCTGACCTGTCCCAACTGCGCGGTTCCTACGCAGGAGCCTTCAGGAAGCTGATACATTTTTTTTCCTTTTTAAATATAGGTAGGCACAAGACTTTTTCCATGACCTTGCATTCTTTTTAACAATATGTCATTTTATAAAAGAGTTTAACCATCTGATGGGTATTGTAGCCACATACCCATGTCTGATGTTAACATTTTCGCACTTGTTATGTTGTTTATATTAATCTATTCTTTTTTATTTTCACTCTCAGTTGTGCGGATATAATGTAGAGTTCTTTTTACCTCTTACTTTGAGGTTCCTAGTGGCAGTGTTCATGATTTGTGATGCATTAATCATAAGCTGAGAATTGATCTATTACATTTGTAATATTATTGTCAAATATCAATCTTGTGTTTGATGTTTAGATTTTCTTTTCCCTTGTTACTGTGAGGTTTGCTTTGATGACTCCTGGATTTATGCATGATCAAATCATGATAGTCGAGGTAGCCTATAGTCTGACACTAAGGAACCATCCTTTTTTATGAATGGGACAGATCAATGCTGAAAATATAAAGTCAAGGTAGCCACTAGTCTGACAATAAAGGACCATCCTTTTTTATGAATGAGATAGATCAACGTAATTCCTATAAGCATCATGGGACCTACCATTTGTATGCTATAAATGGGTCTATTTGGGTCGGTTATTGCCAGTCCATTCCTGGGCCGCTGGGGAATGGTTGGATTGAACCTTCATCCACTAAATAGTCAAGTTGTTTATTTATGCTAGAGAAACAAGTTTCACGTGTGTCGATATGGAAAGGTTAATAATGCACACGAAAGATGTGTGTGTGTGTGTGTGTGTGTGTGAGAGAGAGAGAGAGAGAGAGAGAGAGAGAGAGAGAGAGAGAGAGAGAGATCCATATACATGGAAGGTTACAAATTTTTAATACACAGGGTGTAATATAAGAGGGGGTGCGCGGGCGCAAATGTTACAAGACACATGAAGCGTTACATCAAAGGTGAAACACACTTCTAAAATTGCACAGTTGGCATCCAAATTGATAATCTAAATCGTCAATTGTTATCTCCAAAAACCTATTGGGATAGAAAAGCAAGTGGGTTGGGAAATTCTAGCTGATGAATCCAGCGAATGAAGACAATTGGTTAAGATTATTATAGGCCATTCAATTTGCGATCAAGGGATGCATAGGCTAGAAACTTTCCAGCCCATTTGATTGCTGATTCCATAGGTTTTAGGATGTATATATCACAGTAGATGGTTCATATTATTAATTTGGATGCTGTATTAAGCCTTTAACAGCTACGAGTAACCTCTTTCTTCGACCAACTGTTTGTTGTACACCAAACCCACCAACCCACCAACCCACCCCCAAAAAAAAAAAAAAAATCCCTGCCCCAACACACACACAAAAAGAAAACAAAAAGAAAAAGTAATCTTTTTAGCCACACGGTTTTCTTAACCAGAGGTGCCAAATTATTCTCATTCAGAGTCAGTGATGTGGTATTAAAAAATAAACTCATTTTGTCTTGATCAAAAATATTTATAGTGTTTTTAAATTAAACCATTATCTAATGGTCTTCTACTTTCAGTTATCCACTTTGTAGCGCTTGATTTATTAAAACTGTTCTAAAAAGTGTTTGCCTAAGGCCCTTAAAAGCGGTCTGCCTTGGGAGTCTGGAGTTGTCGGCTACTCTACTTTGCAACACTTAAATTGGCTATTTTATTCACCCTATTTTTTTATTAATTATACACTATGGTACTTTTATAGGAGTATATATATTAAGAATACTATGTCAGGACATTATTGAACTCAATCTTGCCCATGTTCTCATAATTGTACACTGGCAACAACTGTAGAATGCCTATGTACTATAAAAGGGTTAATTTATCAAACCAAACATCTAAATTGTTTCTTGCTATAGCTGAAAATTATCTCCTTTTTATTTAATAGCAGTAAACAAGCAATGAAAAGCAAAATTGAACTATATCAGTCTCTCTTGCAAAGCATCGCGACATCCACTACCTGTTGATAACTTCAATGAGCCACAACCACGTTCCCACTGCCGGCTACCATCTCGACCAGTACCTTCGCAAACCCACCTTGAGAATAAAATTAAGTTTGTTTTTTTTGTTCTCTTTATTTCTTTCTATTCTTTCCTTCATTCTTAAGGCCCCATTATTTCCCTTTATTTTGGAATTGTGTGCTACTCACTTCTCATTGTTATTGGCAGGTTGATATGTTTTCTGCTTGTGTTACTTGTTATTGAAACATTCTTAAAGTATTTTTTCTCGTAATATCATTTTTTTATTAGGAGTAAGTTAAAATTATTTAGAAGGGAGAAGTGATCTCCCATTAAACCTGTGCAACCTGGTCATTGAGCAGCTGCCTAGGTGGGTGCTTAAGTGTCCATCTCAGTTGCTCTACTTATTTTTCTGTTCTTAAACCATTAATTAATACTAAAGCTGCACGGCAACAGGAGTTAGCATGTGTTAGGTGCCTAACACTTGCTAACCCTTGCCAAATAAAATGTCTAGGTGCACGGGTGTAGGGGTTCAAGGGTAGCAGATGTTGGCATTAACACCTGATATGAACCATAACACCCTCTCCGGAAAATGCATAAGCATAATACTTATTTTTAACAACTGATGCAAAATGGAGCCTAAATGTTGTAGAGCAAGATGACTGGAAAGAAAATGCAATTTGAATGCTGCATTGCTTGATCTAAATGAGAATGATTTTACTTCAAATATTTTTGAAAGGGCCAAGCTATCTCTTTATTGTTTGAACCACATACTGATGCAGAACGGAAAGAGGAAAAAAAAACTACGGTTTGATAATTTGGGGATAACAATAGATAATTGATTCTGGTATCTCACTCAGGTGAACTCTCACCCACTTTTGCAACTCACTCACAAAAGATTTGGATTCGGGTTTCTCACCCAAGTGATCTCTCACCCACTTTTGCTATTCACTCACAAAACATTAAGTTGTAAAGCAAATCAGCATGCTAAATAAAAGTTTAATAAACTCAATCTCATTAGTTACCTACTATAGTGTTAGTTTGGACCTTATATAGGCCTACATCAAGAAGAAGTCTCCCACAATAACCAATTTAGGACTAAATAAGCTAAATAAACAACTACTAAAATAAAAACAACTAAAATAAAGGATAACTAGAGTGATCCCCATCATTCTCTCAGACTTGAAAGCATTCATCTCCGGCGAATTCAGCGATAACAGACATCAAGCATGTCTGATTTGAATGGAACAATCTCCTCACACTAAGCATCTCAATCGGGCCATGATAGTGGTTGCGGACCAACATTCATTCATCAAGTTCGAACCAAGGTGGTAGAGGTGAAACTGGTCTCTGTGACGGATCAACTGTAGTCGATGGTAAATCTAAAAAGACACATGCAACACATAGTGGAACCCTCATTGAAAATCAAACTAATAGCAGGATCCCATGTGATATCCAACTTATGGGTGATGGGAGCAATTTTCCTCAGAACTCTATAAGAACATGTACGTCGAGCATGCAACTTCGTCAGTTTCTAGTGAGGGCCTCTCAAAGTGAATCATAACCATCACCTCATTAATTAACTGCAAATTTCTGCAAAATATTATTTGAATATGCAACAAATTTGTAGTCATCATTGCAAATTTCTATCAGTCTAGTGATATCATGTGTAACATGCAAATGCAATACATCAAACTCACTAGGTGAAACTCCTAAAGATATGACAGAGATATATGGGTTTCTTAGGAGGACGTACATCAAATACAACTAATGGTGAAGCTCAGAAAAGAACTTCAGACATTCAATAAAAGAAGAAACACTAGGAGTAACTTGATGAATCATAGTAAATTATTCAACTGACTCACTAGAAGAGAAAAAGTTAAGAGCAACTACATAACCACAATTTGCATGAGGAGATTCAGATGGCTTACTAGATGTAACGACGCTAGTGTCAAATGTCTCGTGCTTAATCTTGTCCTTTATCATAGGTGTGACAAGTGAATTCCTAGCAAGCTGTATGGTTACACTAGGCTCTACTATCACTAGTATCGTCCTCATGAACATAGACGTCATCAGGTATGGGTGTGCTAGACTCCACTAACACATCCATAACATCACTAGTACCCTTAGAGGAAACATGAATTTCATCAATAATCGGTGTACCAGAATCAATTAATGTATCCTCAAAGACATTAGTAATCTCAGAAGGAATGTGGACATCCTCAATAACTCTCGAGTCGTCAACGTTATCACTAGGCACAATAGTAACATGTCGACTCTCGAATCGTGATCTATCCTCTTTAAATGTGAATTGCAATCCTGAACTAGCCTAAGCATATGATCAAGCTTATCTGCAAGGAGATGGTTTCTATAAGACTCGGGGGTACTTCTTAAATTTGTCTTTCATCTCTTCCCATGACTGTACGGGAACCCCTATACCTCACACAATCTCTCTACCGACGCCCAGTAAAACCTAGCCGATCCTACTAGTCTCATCCTAGCAAATCAAACTTTACGCTTTTCGAATATCTTATACCAATCAAAGTAGTAATCCATGCCAGCTAACCAAGCACAGAAAATTCGGGGATCATAAACGCCATCGAATGTGAGAGCTTCTACTTTGGTCCTACGTGCAATGTCATCACCATCATCCCTATATTTATAGTACTCTCATAGTCATCTCTAGTGCAAGTCTTATACTGATTATTTATGTTGAAACACACACCAATCTAAGGCACAAGTGCAAAATTAAACAACAAGCAGATGCAATGTAAATTTGACTCAAACAAAACTAAATTCATGCACTAAATGATGAAAATTAAAATTTTCTAAAGGTTCAATTCCTAAATGCAAAAAATGCAATTCTAAAATGATAAAAAATAACAAACAATGATGCAAATCACTAGATAGCAGCAACTCACAATACTACTAACAAATTACTGCAGTCTAATAATATTGCAACAATTTAGCAATAGAATTTCAGCTCAAATCAGATTTCACCTGAGGGGTGAGTAGTATATGCCCAAACGTAGACTCTTGTAAGATTATTCAGCTGATTACTCTCAACTGAGAGCTGAAAATCAAGCATGAAGGTCTTAGAACAGCAGTAGTAATATGAGTTGGAAGAAGACTGTCTCAAAAATGGCTCGAATCTGGCTCGAATCAATATGAAATGGGTTTGAAAAGATGTTGCAGAGCTACTGTTGACAGCGTGCGGGTCGGGTCGGGTCGGATCTGGGGCTACAAGCAGGTCGGTTTGACTTGAGGCGGATCCGGATCGGGTTGACTGAGACGGATCCGAGTTGGGTTGGATCTGGAGTTACAGGTCTGAATCTAATTTGAATTAGATCTGATGCAGAACGATGTCGTTGAGGTCGTGAGTTATGGAGGTGGCTGAGGATAACGTCAGCAGTTGATGGTGTATGCAGATCGGGGGCAAGGGACCCCGACAGTAGAGTCACGGCGATGGCGGCTAAAGTGGCATTGGTGTCGTCATGGTGGCGGCGACGGCTCAGATCTGGCGGCGAGGAGAAGATGATGCGGCAAGGTCGTCGTGGTGCTAAAGACGAAGATGGTGAAAAAGATGTAGCGAGATTTGTCGTGGTGTTGAAGGCGCAGGCAGTGATGAGGTCATCGTGGTGCTGAAGATGAAGACGAAGAAGATGATGAGACGAAGATAGCGGTGAGGAGAAGAGATTGGGATTTGGTCGACAACTGTGGAAGCAGGCGATGTTGTCGACAAGGAGGGAGGTGGCAGAGGGAACTGACAAAGGCTTCGATCTGGTGATGTTGGCAGTCGATGAGGTCGCAGAGGAAGCAAGGGGTCGCAGAGGTGGCGGAGTGGTGACGAGGCGGTGGCGATCTCCCGTCGAAGTTCGGGCGGCAGATTGGAGATTAGGGTTAGGGTTTTGGTGGTTGTTGTCGATGTGGGGAAGATGAACAATAGATTTTTGTTTTTCTATAAGAAAATCAAATATGCGAAAGGAGAAGAACAAGTTTAGATCTAGGGTTTTGGATTTTTTTGGGAAAAAGGTAGAGATTTTAGCTCTGATACCAAAATTGATGCAAAATGAAAGGGAAAAAAATTAGGGTTTGATAATTGGAGGATAACAATGGATAAACATTGATTCAGATCTCTCACCACTTTTGTAACTCACTCAAACGATTTGGATTCGGGTCTCTGACCCAGTCTCACCCACTTTTGCAACTCACTCACAAAAAATTTAAGTTGTAACGCAAATCAGCAATGCTAAACCATAAGTTTAATACACTCTAATCTCATTAGCTACCTACTACAGTGCTAGTCTTGGCCTTATATAGGCTAATATCAAGAAAAAGTCTCCCAACATAACCAATGTGGGATAAATAAACTAAATAAACAACTACTATAATAAGACAACTAAAATAAAGGATAACTAGAGCGATCCCCATCACATACACAAGCACTGTCACACGCTGAGAGTATCCAAATTGCAAATGCACTCTATTTATCCTGATCCACAGAACCGTTCCATTCATCTTGATCGACATATATTTAAAGTGCCAACAAACCAAAATTAAGTGGTTGTTTTCTTTAAATCTAGCCACTCAGTTAGCAAAAAAGGAGTGGCTGAAATTAACTACTTGCTTAGATCTAGGGTTAGAGCGTACAAATTTACAATCCAAACAGTTGATCATGATCTAGAGGCTTTGAAACCCTTGCAAACCAGTTCTCTTGGGTGTGGAACATCCTAGGCCTGACCGTAGCACCTTGCTTTGATAGTCATCTGTTTTGTGCCCGCTTGATGGTTAGAAAGAAACTCATAATCACCTCATTCTTTTTTCTAGTCCCTCTAATATAGATCAAGGTGACTGGAGTTTGTTTGAAATTTGTATAGGCCATCAGATTTGAATGGAAGTTTTTGGACCAAAACACCTTTTGAAAGGAGCCGATCCTCACTGCATGTGTGCACACACGTAGGCAAATCTTATTAATTTGCAAATGTCCTGCTTGTCCAAATTGAATTCTGATGGGAAAAATGCATAAATAGTGATGACTATGACAACTGACCAAGTGAGCTGGTGTTGTAGGTTCCTCTGTATGTTATGCATAAGTTATATCACAAGCACACATGACTGAGAGAGCATATATCCAGAAATGGAATCACTGCTCGGTCAGGTTTAGATTATTTATGGATCTATATGGGTTTAGGATATGTAAACCAACATCCAATCGGTTAAGAATTAGGTTCATTTTGCCAAAACATGATCCAGGTAAGAATTCAGGTCCATATTCTAGAGAGTGAAACCCAGTTATTCACTACAGTGATCTTGTGTTAGTTACCATGGATGAACATGAAGCTGAATGCTGTGTGTTATGAGAAGATTATAGTTGAAACAGGACTAGTGCTGAATGGGAAACGTTAGCACTGCTATAGGATTAAACAAATCACAACTTCAAAAATGTTATCTGAGGATTTGAGTATGTTTTCATGTATAAATGCATGCTTCTATATATTTTAAACCACATTACACACGTGCATAGACAATCTGCAACATATAAAATTGGTTTGCCCTCAAAGTGTAAGATTAGGCATATATTCTCAGAATTTGTGGCCTTCTGGGTTTTGATAACTGATCCATTATCTTTTCTATGTTTCAAAACCCTAGCTTAAACAAGGACCAATCTTAACTTTTGGGGGGAAAACAAATTATACCTGTCAAGTGCAATTCAATAAAAAGCAAGTGATTTGAACTTGAAGAATTTCATTGGTGCCAAGTATAAATTCATGGCGATAAAATGTTCTGTATTCACTGTTGTCATAGAGATACCTAACACATTTGTTATGTTGTGTCTTTGAAATTGAAACCTGCGAAGTTGTTGGCGCGAGTGACTTTCTCTGACAAGGTTATTCAACTTCATTATATACTTGTGAGAATATGTTCTGGTTAGCTCCTGGCATTATATGGATCTCGAAGTTGAATATAGTCCACAAACAGACTTTTCCTAGAATGTGGAGGATGCCTACTAACCTTTAGGATTTTAGGATTATGGCATTGCCTCTCTCTTGTCCATAGTTTCCTTAATTAAGAGAGGGTTGATGTTATATCAATACCTAATTGAAAATTTTTGTCAATTTTGTCAAATCGATCTTGGAGATTGTTCCATAACCGTTCTCTTTTGTTGGGAAAAGGTTTAGATGATTATGATATGGACTTCACCCTTCTCTTTATATCAATATAGAAATCTTAGTTTGGTGAAGTCAGCATTATTCTTAGATAATCTTGGTGGATTTAAAGGTCCAAGGCTAAGATAAATATGATCACATTGGTAACTATTTACATGGATGGGGTTAGAGTTTCAACCAGGAGCTAATCTCATCTAACATGTGATGGATGAGTTGCATAAATGAGTAGACCTTGAGAGCTTGTAATGGGGTTCTCTGCTGGACACGCTTGATTTGAGGTTGATAGATGGAATTCTTTGCTGTCATTTGGATCTCAGATGTTGTAAAATTGGTGATATCCAATCTGTTGTGTCTGTAGTTACTCAATGAACAATCGTCTAAGTAATCATTTGTGGACAAATAAAAATACCGATGAGTTGGAACTGGGTATTCATCTTGTTGACTAAAATGAATTATGCACCAGAAACTACAAAGTATGGTTGTTTAGAAGGCACTATTGATGGGTTCTTTGCTCTCAATAGTTTCTTAAGCGCCTCTCAGGCATTTGAGGTAAATAAGATGAAGAAGGTAAGGGAGAGGGAAGGACGAGAAAAAAGGCATTGGGAGGAAGAAGGGAAGACCAGAGAAGAGGACATAGGAAGAGTAGGAAATAAGGAGAAAAATGGAAAGAAAAAGTTCTTCCAGTTCATCGCCATTGCTAATCACTACCATTATTTTGCCTTCTGATGTACACGGATAATCACTGAACAGCAGGAGCGAGATGAACTTGAAAAAGAAAAAGAAAAAGAAACAGGAAAAACAAAAAAAACAAAAAAAAAACCAGATCATGCCTTGTCATTTGATTATACCTGCCAAACCCGAATCACACTCATTTTATTTCAAAGTGGATGATCTGATTTAATGCAAAATTGGGCAGGTGATTTCCATTTTACCATTAACAAGTATACTTTTAGTTTTATTCCCATTATTCCATGAGCCCTCTGTCTGGAAATTAGCGGGGAAATGAATAGAAGCAACATGTAGTTGTTCCTTGGAGAACCGCGTGGGATTTTTCTCATATGTTTAGTTGACACTCACTCTTGTACTCTGTTGTATAATTTATTTGGAATAAATTTAAGCGTCTGATTAATTCTTCTTCGGTTAGTTCAAGGATAAGTCAAAAGTAGTTTTTAAATATTTTTGTATTTATCTGTATCCATGATTGTACACTAATACACTGTTCTCAAGCCATACTGTTTGTCTTAGCATGCTGTGTGTTTGTTTAGTCCAAAGTCGGAGAGATTCTCACTCCAATTTCTCGACTTCTCTTAATCATGAAGAAACAAGTATTAGAATCTCCGCAGAGGGACAAGATGCATTACCTTTGGGAAACGATGACCAATTAGTTGACTCTAAACCTAGATAAAATTGCAATGTCACCCATAGCCAAAATTTGGATGCTGTAGGGCCATTTGAAGTATAGCAGTAAAAGACACCTTTCAAAATTGCAATGTCAGGTGAATTGTCTGTTATTTCACTGTTTTCTCCAAGTTTATGAGATTGTGTCCGGCGAAACTTGTGATAAATTCAGAAGCCCATGTGTGACAAGTACTAGTGTTTCCATGGAGGCTTCACTTTCTCTTGTATTGCACGTAGTAATAGAGAACACTCAGAATGAGTACAATATCAGATAGGAATGACTAACTTCTGGTGTTGGTGTGACTTTTGTATTTCTTTTTATTATTATTATTATTGAAGCCTTTCTCATCCATTCACTCTTCATATACTTAATTACTTTTCTTCTTGCCTTTCAGATTGGACAGGAGAGTTTCCATATTAGATCTGAGATTGGAATGCCAAGATTTGGAGAGACACTCCATGATGAACCGTTTTGTGAAATTCCATGGCCGGGCTCAAAGTGAGGGAGCGGAGAATTCATTGACGTCTGAAACCGCTCCTCGCCGGTCATTTCCTCAGAGACATGTGACGGCACACGCCTTGCCCGGAAATCTCCCTGAGGGGGTGATCTGTCTCTCGCTCTGAGTCGTTTATCTATTGATTCACTTTTTGCCTTCTATCGTCATCAATGCATCTTCTTCCCGTGCTTTTGGAGATGAATCTTTCTACAAGATAATATGAGTACTCAAACAAGGGACAGGGAAGTGGAAACTGCATACTCCATACAGTAATCAAGCTGAGGAAATCTTGTAGGGGGGTTCTTCCTCTTGTAAGTGGCGCCAGTTTGACGCCATTCCCTCCCTGGGCTCAAGTACAGGTCTCTTTTGTATATTTTGAAAGTTAAAAGGAGACTTTGTGAGCTGCATCGGGTTTCGAATGGAGAGGAGGCTTGATGGCATATTTATGGTTCCTGTTAGAAAAGATCACAACAACACCTAGGGTTTGTACCTCAGCGACAGCTTCGCATTGATATGGTGTTTGGCTGTTGCTGTTATTTTTGCAAGGTGCTAGAATGGCAGGTATGATGTTAGCTGCACCATTTCCTTTTTCCCTTTTGGCCCACCTTTCTCTCTCTCTATTTGTCATATAACATACATGTACTATACAATTTGGATCACAAGGGTTACTATATCTCTAGTATCCAGAAAAGCTTGCATTTCCAAGAAAAGGGATTTTTTTTGTTCTTTCTATTACATATGCAGCCTCTTCTACTCTGGTTGCAAGTTGTATGTAGTTTCTTCAGAGAAAAGTTTACCAAGGAATATTGTGAACTGACTCTGCTGGGTCTGTTGAGAGATTGCAAGGTATGATTGCCTCTCTGAGTGCCCCTTTTGTTGTTTAAACTTTTGAAAAATCTGGAGATGCATCACTAGTGACAAAATGAATTCAGATTCTTTGGACTTTGATTATGTCACCTGTTGCTGTTTTAGTTGTTAAAGCTACAGTCCCATTAATGCTGTGCCTATTTGGGTTCTTCCCTTTCTTGGGAAGTTCCATGAAGGTGATGGATCTGAAAGAATGTTTGGTATAGATTTATCAGTGGACTTAACACCATGTAGTCAGAATCTCAGCATTTTAATTGTTGTCTAAAGAAACAAACTTTTTGCACACATAAAGCAATCTTATTCTTTAATTTGATTTTTTTTTTTTTTTTTGGGGGTACCCTGACATTCAATTGCCAGTGTCTGTGGAACATGTCAAGTGTTACCCAGGGCATTTGATGCTTTGAATAATGAATGCAACCAAAGGCATGTGGTGTGGATAACTGGAGATCAGTTAATAAACAGCCCCTTTTCTTTAATGAGCATGGTTTAGTTTTTTTAGTTCTTTTCTAAATTTTAAAAGCTCTTTTCTTGAGAAACAATTCGATTCATAGCCTACGACTCGTAGGGTTACACCTAAAGCAGTGTCTGAGTTGCTGTAGTTGGAACTACGAACCAATTTCGTATTTTGTTTATTTATTGCCAAGAACAGTGATGGCTTGTGTAACATTGGCAGTTAACAGTATGGTATGTGATGAGCAAAATGCCTCTTTATCAACACTCAACGTCACGATGCTTTTTGAGGCCAAGTATTGAGCAGATCTCTCAATAATCAAGGTGGGGGAAAGAACAATTCCAGGGTGAGAATTTATCTCACGTAAGAACTCTTTAGACTGGGTTGCTGGTGTTTGATAATTTGAAAGAGCCAGGCTTGCTTACAACTGAACAAACAGAGAAGGGTTTGATGACTTATGAACATTTATTTTCATACTTGTATCCTCTTGTATCCACTATTTCTCCATCTATTCTTCTCAATGCTGTCAAAAAATCAATCTTCAGCTGCTGAAACTAGTGGGGTGCTCTCTCTTTGAAACTACTGACTCTAAAAAAATAGATTGAGGGCTGTGAGGCTAAAGCTTGCCATGAGCTGAGTTTTGAGTAGGATTTGAAAATGATGCAGAAAGAGACAGAAAAGAAGAGAAAAGTAACTAAAGCCTGCTCCCATTTCAGTGTGGCTCTGCTTCAAGAATAGTCTCAGCACCTGAATTTATTCAAGCGTGTCAACATTTGTCAACTAAAAAGGATGAGGGGATATAATTAAAAAAAAGGAGAATAGACAAACAAAGTTGACATCCCAAGCCTGCAATCCAAACGAGACCCCCAACCCAAACCTAAGCAAATGCTATAAAGAAAGACCAGTGAGGATCTTCATTGAGGAGAGGGACAGAAAGTGACTGGAGATTTGATTCTTGGTACCACCATCACCCAATCACTTGCACCTAACAGATTCAGTCACTGAGGAGTCTCTTGCTTTGTTTTGTTTTGTTTTGTTCTCTCTCTCTCTCTCTCTCTCTTTCTTTATTGAGAGATCATGAGGACCGAGGCCAGAGAGTCATCACACGAATTCAACTTTTTGTAGCATGTCACGTGACAGAGACAGGGGATTCTTGAGGAATGAGGCAATTATATGTTTGTACTGATCTTGGTCCTCAGCAATGTCTCTCTCTCTCTCTCTCTCTCTCTCTCTCTCTCTCTCTCTTGTTAGAGTTTGGCCCGGACCGACCCAATTGTCACTGTAAACGGACATTAGCTAAGGATTAAGTCAACAGAAGCGCTTACGTTTTTTTTTTTTGGCCCATCAGCAAGATGCATAGTGGTCTCATTATTATTATTTTTTTGAAAAGAAACTTGCGATTAACCGTCAGCCTATACATACACTCTATTTACATGTCCACTCGCAGGTATTCGAACTGGTAATCACTGGAAGCAAGACCAGTGGCCTGACCACCATGCCACTGGCGGGGATGTAATCTCATTATTTATGCATCTATCAGTCTAGACTACATCTATTTATGGCTGTATATGCTGCTATTAGAGCTAAAAGCGGTAGCCACAAATAAGAGCATAGCGCACACAAAAACAAAGGAGCAAAGAACCACATCCAGAAATCATTGTATTGTAGTATCTTCTTTCCAAATATCACTAATCTAATGCTAATTTTTAGTTAAATGTGCTAATCTTCTACTTGTTGATCTCCACCTATGATCTCATGGGCTTCATTGATGGCACCAACAAATGCCTATCTCGTTTTCTTGATGATGCAAGCGGGAACCCTACGACCACCGTGAACCCAAAGTACACGGAATGGCACAAACAAGATCAGACTCTGTTGATCTAGGTTTTCACACCCTCTCTGACACTTACTGATTCTGGTTTACCCTTAAAATTCTGGATAGACACAGTTCTGACTGTTGCTTTTCTCATAAATCAGTTGCCCTCTGTCAAACTGAACTATACTTCCCCCTATCAAGTTCTGTACAACAAACATTAAACTATACTCATCTTAAAATCTTTGGTTACCTGTGTTTTCCCTGATTGAGACCACATATCAAACACAAGTTGTGGAGTAGAAGTGTATCATGTGTTTTCATTGGCTATGGAAGTTTCTTTAAATGTTATCGTTGTCTTGCCCCCCAAATATGGCGTGTTTACACTACGCGTCATATCATCTTCAATGAAAACCAATTTCCCTTCTTACAATCCTTTAATCAACATCATTACACATCCTCACAATTTTCTTCTTCTACATCTTTTATAACTATGGTTCCTATCTTTCTCTCAACCAGTAACAACCATCTCCAACAACTACAACCTCTATCCTCGTCAGGCAACCCCATCTCCATAATGTTCGTCTCGGATACCGACTCGCCTATTTCAACAAATAATGTTCCTACATCATTTCACTTCATCACTCAACATCCTTCATCCAATACTTCTCCACCAATTCATACTGACATATCAACAACTCACATTCCTCCTTCAGATCCTTCTCTACCAACCACACCACCAATAGTACATATTTCATCTCCACTACCTACAGTACAAACTTTCACTATAACCACATTAATACCTCCCACCTCCTCCACCCTCAACACTCCATGACTATCAGAGCAAAGGATGGTATTTACAAGCCAAAAGCACTCCAATCCACATTATACCAACTTTCTATGTCTCTAAATGTCATCACTATTTCACCTGCTCCTACTTGTATCACACATGCTATCAAGGATCCACGATTGCGAGATGTGATGGCGGCTGAAATTTCTACCCTTATGGATGCTCAAACTTGGGCATTAGTCCCTCCTGCACCAAATTAGAACATAATCAGTTGTAAATGGATATATCGCGTGAAACAAAAGGTTGATGGTACTGTCGATCGCTTCAAAGCTTGGCTAATCGCTAAGATATTCACTCAGAAACTGTATGAAGATACTTTTAGTCTGATCGCGAAGTCCTCCACCATTCGACTAGTTTTTCTGTTGCAACACAATTTAACTGGCCTATGAAATAACTTGATATTAACAATGCTTTTCTACAGGGCTATCTCAATGAACCAGTTTTACATGACTCAACCGTCTTGCTTCATCGACACAGTCAACCTAGCTATGTATGCCAGCTTTCAAAATCTCTATATGGCGTAAAACAGGCTCCTCGAGCCTGGTATGAACGACTTCGTCAATTTCTTTTGGAGCTGGACTTCACTACATCATCTTCAAATTCATTATTATTCATTCGAAAAACTTCTACTAATGTGGTAATTGTTCTCATATATGTGGATGACATACTCCTTACTGGCTCTTCCACTCAAATATGTCTATCATTACTGCATTGGGCAATCTCTTTCCAGTCAAGGATTTAGGTGATGCAAAATATTTTCTCGGCCTCGAGCTCCATCGAACAAATGATGTTTTGTTATTATTCAATCAAAGCATATAGCTGATCTTCTTCGACAGGCAAAAATGGATGGAGCTAAACCTTCCTCCACTCTCATTTCTACAAGTTTGAAGCTAGACAACACCTCTGGGGATATTCTGTCTTATCCATTACAAATTTCGCTCACTTGTTGGAGGTCTACAATATCTTACGTGGACACGATCAAACATCTCATTCTCAGTAAATCAAGTATGTTAATTTTTTAAGGAATCCAGTACCCATCACCTTATTGCAGTCAAGAGAATCTTGAGATATCTCAAGGGTACCGCCAACATGTGGCCTAGTCTATCGCGTAGCATCCTTTACCTCAATGCTTTTTCTGATGTCGATTGGGCAGGCTCCTTTCATGATCGGAGATCAAAAACTGGTTACTGTACTTATCTCGGATCCAATCCTATATCATGGTCAGTAAAGAAACACCACATCATAGCACGGAGCTCCACGAAAGCCGAATATCGAAGCTTCGCACACATGGCCGCTGAGATTTCATTGCTTACCTATCGATTCAGGGATCTCCACATACTAATGACAGCTCCCCCCACCCTTCATTGTGACAATTTAAATGCACTAGCCATCGCCACAAATCTAGTTTTTTTGCTCGAATAATGCATGTTGAAATCGACTACTACTTTATTCGAGAACTAGTTCTTCTCATATACCTCTCTCTTCGATATCTCTGCACCAAGGATCAAATAGCAGATATCTTCACCAAGCCACTCTCCTTCATCAGGTTTTCATACTCTTCTTAACAAACTTTTTCTGTGCAACTATCAGTTCAGTTTGAGGAGAGGTAATAGCAAGACAGCATATCATTGACTAAAAATTCAATATGTGAAAAACATGCTCTTGCAAATATAGAAACTAACAGTTCATTGACTTAGAATTTAACATGTGGACAACATGCTCTCGCAAATATGGAAGCCAGCTTATCATTGACTCAAAATTTAACATGTGGACAACATGATCTTGCAAATATGGAAGACAGCTCATCATTGACTCAGAAATCAACATGTGGATAATATGCTCTTGCAAATATAGAAGCTAACATCAAGGCTCCAAATATAAAAGTTATCATCTATTGTATCCCTAAGATTAGTGCATTAATTTAGTTAAATGTGCTAATCTTCTACTTATTGTTCTCTATACAAACAGAGCAGTGCTCCACTATATTTCACTGATAAAAATATTGAAATAAAATAAAGTCTTCACTGAGAAAAATATTGAAATATTTCACTGAGAAATTCTTAGACTTAGCTGCACATCTCTGCATGCTTCTAGAATGTTCACGTTGTTCAGGTTTCAAAAGAATTTGGTCATATAGTTGCACTGAACATGTAGAAAATTTATAAAAAAAAAAAGTGACCCTGGAACTCGGAAGGATTTAGAGTTTGATTTACCAGTTCGATATGGTTTGCTCATGTCTCTTAGTGAAGATTAATGGAAAAGAATGAATGATGCATCCAACTGGATTTAAATAGTTGAGTTAGCTCTGTTGCTTTGTTACTGTTAACTACTTCTTTGCATATATGTTTCCCAAATTTCATTTAGTTGGGACTATTTTCTTTATACGAAAATTTTGACCAGTTAGGAACCAAGGCGAAAGAAGGGAGCTGGAGGCAGCAGTGTCAGACGCGAGAGGTTTGAATCAGGATGAGGATTCCCGACCCAGAAAGCAAGCAACTCATCGCAGAAGGGCAGTCGTCTTTGATGGGGACGACGATTGAATGCGGCGGTCCTGGTGAGTGACATCCATGGTTCCTGATACATAAACATAGATTCATAATTCATGTGGTGGGTTCTTCTTTGAGCATCTGTAACGGTGGTATCATGAAGATGACAAAGTTTCTCAACTCTCCTCTGGGAAATTTTTTATCACCTAACTATATAATATAGTATAGGTAGTTTTAAGACAACACACATCCAGCGAATGCTGACAACACAAATATGCTCATAAACAACACAGAAAATCACAAGTTAATTGATAAAACAGTACGCTGTCTGGCAGAGTTGTTAGTGTGTTATAAATATCGGAGAAATGTTAAACAGGGGATGGCGAGAGCAGAAAATCTGGCAAGAATCTCTGCAACAGTATCCCACAGAATGGACACAAGGGTTTTGAGCTTTCTTGCAAGCCAAACGATTCGCTCTCATAACCTACTACGTCTAGACGGGGGGACTCGGACATGGGAAAGAACGACGAAGGCGGCAGGTTGGCCATCTGCCTCTCGCAACACATGCAAAGCCACATCGGCGAAGTTACTGACCCAAGCCTCATGGAAACTGAGCATCGATTCAGCTCGTGGTTTTCCGTGGACCCATCTTGATCCTTGATGCCTTGGCACCTGGCAATCCCTGTTGTTTCAAATGGCACTGAAGCAGAGCAATAGCTGCACCTCTCCTCTTCTTCATATTCACATATTAAATGGATCCTGCATAGAAAGGAAACATAAAAGAAGGTAAAAATGAAAGTAGAGGCATCATTTAGAGCACATGTTTTTATTGTAATTGTAAAAAAACTTCTTCAGAAATGGCATTGATTCAAGTAAATTAAATTATGGGCAAGATTCAAAAGCATGCACAGTAATGTACTGGATATGCCTGCCTCTTTTAGTTTACCACGCAGAAGTCAGCATGTGCTAAGCTTTAGGAAGTACCTAAATGAAGTTCTATTACAGATTCGTATCAGAGGAAAAACTATACTGAATTCAATCAGAATTTTTCCTTAAATAAATAATGAATTCCTAATGGAAGATAACGATCATGCAGTATAGAGTAATCAACAGTTCATCAAGTGAGAAACCAAACCCTGAAGAAAATTAGAGAGTTCGATGACTCGATACCTGCTCCCAAGTTCTCCAACTTTTGATCTAAGAAGCTTAAGCTGATCGTTGACAGATGCAGAGTTGATGTCTACCCATCTTTCCATCTGTGCCACTCCAACTGGAGACCAACTTCTACCGGTTGCAGGAATCGCAGTTGAACAAGACACGCGTCTGAGAACAGTTCTGAAAGTAAAAGACACAAGTCTCTCTTGAAGTTCTCTTTCACTATTGGCAAGTAACTTTTTCCATATATCTAGCTTTCTTTCTTCACCTTCAAATCCACTCAAATTGTATACCTCTCCGTGACAATTGTCAAGCTTACTCTCACCCAAGATCAACCTTCTACAGATGACATTAAGAAGGTGCATTCTACGAGTGCTCATCTTTGACAGCACACTTTGCACGTGAAACATCATCTTTTCAACAGTATCACCCGATTGGTAATCCGCAAACCAACTTGATACCCATTTAAAGAGTATACTTTCCACAATACTAGGTGCAGACTTCTGGAAAGAGAGCAATGCCATTAAGATATCCCATAGGACAAGTGGCTCATCTCCATTGTCATAATGCTTCAGAGACCGTAAAATGGTGGATTCCCAGCAAACCAAGTCCCCTGCAGATAAACTAGGACATGCCCCTTTACCGTCTTCTAAATGCTTGTCTGGTGCAACTGCCAGTGACTGCCCACAAGTCCAGTAAAATTCAACTGCTGCTTTCTGGATCCTGCATATTTCCATAGAATCAAACCTCATAATAGAACAAGTATGTTTAAAATGAGTTGCTCAAAATTCCATTTTGCAGTCTTTTATAAGATAATGTACTCAGAGAGGTAATCACCTGGCCTGATACATTTGATTCAAAAGTTCAGAATCAAAGCTGCGGACCTGTAACAAAATATATCTTATTGTTGGTCACCAAGAATGTTTACATTTGACAGTGAGAAAATAACATAATAGATGCAGATGCAATCAATTATAATTAACAAATCACGGTCAGCATCATATTTGAACAAACCCAAATCTCAGACAGTGTCTGGCCCATATACCATTAAACCAGAGCTAGTAGCATGTCCTGGAAATAACACCAGCAATCTGCAACCAGATCAAAAGCTCTAAACACACTGAACAATCAAAGAGGAAGTCAATGTCATGCATGAACTAAAACAATAATGGGTTTTTGGATATCCATTCCCCCCCCCCCACCCCCACCCCCCCCCCCCACCAACAAAAAAAAAAAAACCTTTCATATTTAGAAATACCCCACTCAAATCTTTCTATTAGAAATGTCCCCTAAAAAGAATTCAATTCTTTAAAACCCTCTCAGTTATCTTTAATAATTTGGGATGTTAGGTTTAATATAAGTTTTCTTGAAATACATATACTATCCTTGTTTCACGACATGTGAATTCTTGAATAGAAAACCAACCATCTCTCTCAGAACATGAACACACACACGCGCGCGCGCGCGCGCGTATATATATAGATATATATATACATATATATGTACACATATATATATACATATATATGTACACACACACACACACACACACACACACACACACACACACACATATATATATATATATATCAGCCGACAGCTGAGAGTCCCTCTCAGCCTGCGGTGACGTGGCACATTATTAGCCACACTAGAAAAGACGGCCCGCCTATTGAAACAGTTGAAATTACTAAATGCCCCTGCGGTAAAAGATAGTGGATCTGTATAGTTTATTATTTTTTTATATTTCTGACGTTAGTCAATATTGTCATCATTATCTTTTATAACTGCGACCAACTGAATATGAATCATCTCTTCAAGTGCAACTTCATAAAATCACGAAACAAATTTGAATGCTTCTTTATTAATTTTTTTTTACGTAGATATTATATATTTAGGAATGCGCCTAAGCTCGTAGTGGTCAATAAAATAATTTCTCAATAGTTTTAAAAGCGCCCTTTGTCGCAGTCTACAATTATTTAATTTGTAAATTTTTATGATACGATACTATAGTTGCACTTTACGTATTATTTTATATATTTGTTCTTCACTGTGACTGTTGTCTCAGCCGCCTATAAACTATGAAACTTTTTTTTTACATATTGCATGCGATCAAGGACTGTGACTATGGTCGCAGTGCTTAACAACAGCAGTCGCAGTTTTATAATTTGTGATATACAGTGAAATATGCTGATTTGAGAGGATTGCGATCATATTCTCAGTATCATCTGTTTATATAGTTTAATTTTGGACTGCGACCATGGTCGATGTTTTTAACTTTATTGAATGCAAAACGATCAAACTATTTATGATAGGACAGCGACCGTGGTCGCAGTTTCATGTATAAATATAGTTAATCATGAACTTCAACCATAATCGTAGTTCTATTAGTTCAGAGTAATTATTATCTAAGTACTGCGACCATTATCGCAGATAAGATGTAGAAATAATAACTATACAGCATAATTTATATGTATTTTAAAAATATGAAAGATCATTTTAGAGATAGAAGTAAATTTTATTTATAATATAACATGGTCAGAAAGAGACCTTACAAAAAAAGAGCATTAAAAGCTCTCAAAAGAAGACAAAATAACGTTGAATATAAGAAGATCAGGAAATCCTAATCCTCGTCATCATCACCATCATAAGCAGATTTGTCGTGTTCATTTTTCTCGTCTTCTTGTTCATCACTTATTTCCTCATCTTCTCCCTCGTCGTCCGGCTCGCTATTATCTTCAGTTTCTTCCTCCTTTTGTGGGTGCTTTGGTTCATTGATAAACTCCCAGAATGGATCGTCTGTCTCAAGCTCTTCTTTCGACCCGTGTCGAGAAGAACCTGTAAAAGATATGCTCAAAGAAAGCGAGCCCCCAGCATCAGAGGACATGCTTTCATCAAGTATATCTCTGTGAAGTGGCAGAGGAACAAGTTTCTCCTCACTAAACCCCATGAAAACTTCATCATCCTCATGAAGAGGAGGATCAAATAAAATATTATTTGACGTAGTGAGATAGTCAAAAGGAGTAAAGTCCATACTGCTATCAGATTCACTAGAATACCCTGAAGAAACAGGACAGATGGGAGAATGATTGAAGTTGAAATCTGAGTGCTCAGAGAAATAAGATGGGTAAGACATAATTTAAGAATGAATTGTTTTTTGAAAGTTTTGAAATCAAATTGAAAACGAAGAGCACAAATATCGTTTTTAAATATGAGAAAATATATTAGTTACAAACACTATAAAAAGGTCAATAATGTGAAACAACATGAATAGTAATAATAATTGTTATAGGTGACGGTTGAGTATTCGAAGAAGTGATGAAAAGAAATTAAATATTTAATTGAAGCAGTTATGGCGGGAGAATCTAAAGAGTTCCTTTTTCCCAGAGGTTTATTATGTGAACTACAAATTAACTTTTTATATAATGTTTTTCCTATATATTTAGATTACGTATGGTGCACATCTTTCCTTTATCAAGATTAATATTAGTGCATCTCTTTTTTCGAGACTGTTGTTGTATCACGGTAGATAGAATATTAATTAATTCAATTACTTCAGAGTAATTAATATAGTATTTTATAAGATGTGATATACGGGAACTGATCTCACGGTCGCAGGTACGTGGATTTATATATTTTTTTGATTATAGTTTTGAATGTGTGTACTGCGAGCTGGATCCAATTTATAATATACATTGAGAATAAAGCAATTTTTTAGTGCCAAGACCAACCATAGTCGCAGTTCATTAAAAATTTCATGAAATATTATCCAACCAATCTGCAAATATTGTGGCAGTTACGAGAATATCTTATTTATAAAATATCTGCAAAATAATTAACCATTGTATTTCATTATTTTTTTTACACTGTACATTTGTAATACAAAAAAATAATATACAGCTGTTCTACATTAAATTTCATTTTTCTATTCATTTCAGTTTCTTTTATTAAATCTATATGAATTGAAAATAACACAAAATTAAATAATAAAAAAATTATATAAAAAACAACAGTTTTTTTAGGTTTCACGATTGTTTTTTACTTTTTACTGCTGCTGTTTTTTCTCATTATCTTGATCCATTTTTTCCTTTTATATTTTCGATGTAGTAGAATTAAGAATTTTATAACTGTAGATATATTTAACAGAAAATTCTTTATAAATTACAAATATTTTAGGTAAAATTTTGTTGTGGATGAGTTTTTGCTAGTTTAGAAGTAAAAATGGGATATTTTGATCAATTTGATTGACGATTCTTTAGGCAGGATGTTTTTGATTTTTTGGCGCCGACACTCTGCCACTGATATGTGGCATATATTCGGCCACGTCACCGCCGGCTGAGAAACTCTCTCAGCTGTCGGTTGACAGTAACCCCATATAGATATATATATATATATATATATATATATATATATATATATATAGAGAGAGAGAGAGAGAGACCTGTGTCCTTCCAAAAGGATTTGAATCTGAATCCTTCCCACTCAAATTCAACCCTCCAACATTTGAATATAAGATCCACCCCGTTAAAGTTGATCTATATATTTCAAGTATCTATAAACTAAAAATCAAGTATTTTGAATACTTCTTGCCTATCTATCAAGCGACACATAATGGACAGCCGAAAGTAGTGAGTCGGTTAGATCTATATCTTTAGACATACAAATTCTTGATCCGGCCATTTAATTATGATCTAAACATTTAAAAACCCCTACAAACCAATTATTTTTAGGTTTCAAATGTTTTATACCGTAAAACTAACCAACTCAGTATTTAGGTCATCCGTTTTTCCCTACTTGATGCATAAGCAAAAAGTATTCAAAACACTTGATTTTTTGTTTATAGATACTTGAAATAATATAGATAACTTCAACAGAGTGGATCTTGTATTCGAATATCGGGGGGTTGAATTTGAGTGGGAAGGATTCGGAATCAAATCCTTTTAAGAGGACACAAGTCTATATATATATATATATATATATATATATATATATATATATATATATATATATATATATATATATATATATAAATATAAAGAGAGAGACGTGTCATTCCAGAAGGATTCGGAAGGATTTGATGCCGAATCCTTCCCACTAAAATACCACCTTACGACATCCAAATGCAAGATCCACTCCGTTGAAATTGATCTACATTCTTTCAAATAACTAAACTAAAAATTATGGATTTTAAATACTTTTTGCCCATTTATCCAGTAGGCATAAAATGGACGGCCGAAATAGTGAGTTGATTTGTTTAATGGTGTAGAATATTTAAAATCAAACAAAAATTGGTGTGAGGATTTTTGAGCATTTAGATCATGTTGAAATAGTCGGATCGAGAATTTGTATGTCTAAAAACGTAGATCTAAGCAATATGGTATTTTCAACCATTCATTTGCGTCTACTTGATAGGAGCAAAAAGTATTCAAAATACATGATTTTTTTGATTTTTAATTACTTAAAAATAATGTACATTAACTTCAACGGAATGGTCTTGCATTTGAATGATGTAGGGTTGTATTTGAGTGAAAGGATTCGGCCTCGAATCCTTCCGAAATGACACGTGCGTGTGTATAGGAAAGATTTTTTTATACACATGGTGTAGCATAAGAGTGTACGTACACAGTAGCCCATCCATATTCATGATGGAAATCAGTGGATGTGATCTACATGTTTTAACACACATATGGATCAAATTTCATGTGAATTGAAACTTCCTAATCTCTCAATCTCATGATATAAAAATGGATGATCTGTAGCGGTCTTGAAAGCTGATTTTTATGGATCAAATTTCATGTGAATTGAAACTTCCTAATCTCTCAATCTCATGATATAAAAATGGATGATCTGTAGCGGTCTTGAAAGCTGATTTTTTAATTTGCTTGATTTGTGGGCTAGAAAGTTTCAAATCATTTGAAATTTGATCCATGTGAGTTCTAGAATATGTAGATCAAATCCAATGGTTTGGATCATGGTTATGGATGAGCTATGGTATATTTGCATAGGTGTATGCAAACTTTTATGTTACACACCCTATATGACATTTTCCTATATATACACACGTACACATACATACTTAGGTCCTTAGGATTTGCTTCCACGAATTAAGATTCACTCCATTCAAGTTGATCTACGCTATTTGGAGTGCCCAATAATAAAAAATCAAGTGTTATAAATGTTTTCATCTTATACATCAAATAGGCACAAAATGAAAGACATAAATAGTCAGTTGGTTAATTTAACAGTGCAGAATATTTGAAACCTAATAAAATATTAGTGTGTAAGAATTTTGAAATGTTTAGATAATTAAGAATTTGTATGCCCAAATTCAGATCTAAGTAACATGCTACTTTAGGTCATCCATTTGAATAAGACGCATGAGAAAAAAATTCTAAAAACTTCAATTTTTTTTAATCACCTCAAAAGATGTAGATAAACTCCAATAGAATAGATATTCAATTTGAATGTCATAATATTTTAAAATAGGAAGGAACTCGTCTTCCAATCCATCCAAAAGTAGCTAAGTCTCCCTCTCTATATTCCCCTTTCTCCACACACACAAAACACACTAGTAAAATACACATGCACCAAGTACATGTGATTTGAAATTCTTTTCTATTTGAGATATTTTTTTACCAATCAAAGTTTTGTCACTGTTCTAAAAATCAGATTAATCGGCCGATTAATCCTATTCGGTGACAACCCGCTTAATATTACATTAATCGCTCTGATTATGCGCTTGGGCGATTAATCGGGTCCAAAACGATTAATCCACGATTAATGCCTGATTAATCATTTAGGTATTTCATATGTTTTTTATTTGAAAAACTTATCACTTTGTGTGTGTTAGATCGCTGAGTAGTTTATGTTGTGATGTTGATGATTTGATAATGATATTTTATTAAATAATAGATGAACTGTTATTTATTAAATAGTAGATGAACTGTTATTTATTAAATAGTAGATGAATTATGATATTTTATTATTGTATATTTTGCATAAAATGATACTTATGTTTTATTATTTTTGATTATTTTTAAATTAACTTATTTAGCAATCTTTCTCTATCATTCTTTAAAGCTCATTATTTTGATCGATAATTTGATTAATTTTTTTTATTTATCTTATTTTGCAAATAAGTTCTTTGATTTATATTTATGTTGCAAAATTTAAAATCTTAGATTACTAATACGAAGAGATAAGTTCTTTTACTTCTTTTTTACTATTTATTTATATTGTCTTGTTCACCATATATTGGTTTATAACTTCACATCTAGATATTGTTTTGTATAATATTTAGGTATTTTCAACAATTAACTGTATATATTCATATGTAGTTGTGTATAAATATAATTAAATATATTAAAATTTTCAAAAATGATTAATTCCCGATTAATCCCCGATTAATCCGATTAATCATTATTCAATGTTGGACCGCACGAATAATGAAACCGATTTTTAGAACACTAAGTTTTGCTGTTAATTTCATAACCATAAAATGAAATTATCTAAGTGAAAGTCTATCAAATTTCAAAAAAAAAAGCCCAGCAGAAAAGATAGTTATTATTATAGTGTAAATTATCAAATAAATATGATTCTGTAAACTTGTTTTTCTCTTAAAAAAATTTCATACCCCAAAGTGTCTTTAAAACCTCATGACTTCTCAACATGAGCCAATAGTTGGTTAGTATCTCATGTAATTTGAAATAATTCATAAAATTTCATAAGAATCTTTGCTATCAAATCCATAATAATCAACAAAAATTATCTAAGTACCATATTCCAAAAAAACTATTGTCGTAAGAAAAAACATGTTTATTAAAACTACATTTAAAAGGAAAAGGAGAAAAAAGAAGAATATAAAAAAAATTTAAAACTTGTCTTTCTTTTGTATCTTTTCTTCTTCTACTTGCATCTATTTCTTTTCTAATTTCAACTTTTGTTTCCCTTGGGTGAGAAAGGAGCTTATTAGATGATTATATAAAGGAGAATTAGAATCACGATTAGGGTAGAAAATTGAAGAAATGAAACTTTCTTTTTTCGCTTTGGCTAAATGTGGAAAATTAAAGTTTTGGAGTAGAGTTGAAAGAAAAGATTTGAGAGAATAGGAGTCAAGAGGAGTAGAAGGTAAGGTGTAGAGTAGTCAGTTTTATTATTTATTTTTCTTTTTTTATCGTAGGATACTGAACAATAGGATTATATAACGAGATATTGAAAAAAAAATGTATGAGTCATTTTTTCTTGTTTTGTGATTGCATGACAAAAGTTTTTAGTTGGGATTCTTCTTTTCTCAATCGTAGTTGGTTTGATTTAGAAATCTTTTTTAATTGAGATTCTTTTTATCAATCAAAAGTGAGGATTTGCTATAACAACAGCTCAAAACACCAAATCCTATTATGATTTGAAATTATTTTTTTAATTGAAATTCTCGTTTTCTCAATCAAAATTGAGGATGTAATATGATAACCTAACGGTCTAAAATCGCTCTCAGTGAAAATGTTATTCATGTTTTTATAGGTAGTATATACATAAGGGAGTTTTCAACTTCAAACTGAAATCGGAAACTCCGATTCTTGCCATTGGATGAGGAAAATTTGGAGGGTATAGATTTGTTTCTACTGCTAACTCAACTAAAGACTGAAGTTAATCATTTCATACACCTTATTTTTTTCCCTCTAGTTTCTCTCTCCTCTTGTGTTACTCTTCTCTCCGCATGTCCAATGTTCTAACTAATTTCTCTCCTCATGTGCTACTCTTCTCCACACATGCCCCATGTTCTGGTGATTCTCTCTCCTCCCATTCATCCTTCTCCTTTTCTCCTCGGATCTTTGTTCTTCAATCTAGAAAAAAACTGTAATAAAATTCGAGAAAACACATGAAAGATTGAAAGAATGAAAATTACTTGAATCCTTACATCTCGTCAAAACCAAATCAAATCCGAGGGCAAAAGTTTAAAAATAAATAGCTCTTGCTAATCTCTTCAATTTGTTCCATCTCTCCCCTTCCTCTCTCTGTATCACGCTAAGATGATTCTTGAAAAAAAAAAAAAATTTCTTCCTGTTTTGAGGACCAAGGCTTTGTTGTTAGAAAGTTGATTCCCTTTTTTTATTTCTCTCTCCTCCAATACAAGATGATTCTTCTGTATAATTCATGTGGGTTTGCCACTTTTTCCCGTTATTCTATCACTATGATTTTTTTTCTTTAATTTAATTTCTTATAATTATGAGATTGATTTTTTCCCTAAAAGTTGTTTTTGTTCCGTATTTTTTTACAACTTTCTAAAAAAGAAGACTGGGGAAGGCATTAGTTTAATGGTGAAATTTTGATTATGTGTTCTATCCTGAAATGTTTCATCTGTGAGTTGTTGATTCCATGGATTTCCTGGGGTTTTAAAGTTCCATGTGTTTGTACAGCCCAACAACATTACAGTCTACAGAATCCCCGCTCATTTATCCACTAACCACAAGTCTCTTAGAAGTGAGATGTGATTCAGGTATTATTAAGTTTTTGGCAGATCACTAATTTGTTGACAAAACTTGTTGCAATGCAAACATTCATTCTCCTAAATGGACAGGTTTTAACACAAATTCTAGCATAAAATATAAGCTTCGTGATTCTTTATCATCTCAAACTCAATATCTTACAAAACAGAAATCAATGACCTCTCAGAAACGAACGAAGAATTGCTGCAGTAAGAATTCATATACATATCTAAACTCAACTTTACAAAATTTTCATCACATTAATACATGATATTTAGTGTCACAGTAAGAATTTGACAAATTGACAAGAAAAATAGAAGCAATCATAAATCCTCCCATTAATTAAAATTATTAGGAAAGACGAAAGATATCGTATGGGGCACAGGAGAGGAACAGAGGGACAGGGAAGATGAGCGTAATAGGGGAAGAGAGAAGAGCAGGGGAGAGAAAGAGGAAAGCTTTTTTCTCTCTTTTTTTGTGTCAGTGGGTTAAACCGGGCTTAGGTTTTCAACCCTCTGATCTGAACTGTAGATCCAATGGCCAACAACGGGGTTCATGAATTAGTTTGGTGTGGCCAGTTCCTACACGCACACTCTCTCTAAAATTAAAGATGTCATGACTCAGGAACTCTAGATGATTTCCATGAATGCCTAATCTCTTCTTTGGGCCAAACATATCTCCTATTTTCCGTGCTTCTTGAGGCTAAGAACAAAAGTAGTTAAAAAAAAAAAGAAAAGAAAATAGAAAGGGGGGAAAAAGCCCAAAGCTTGCTAGTGCATCTTATTATATCACTTGCAATATCTTTTTACTAACTAGCTAGCACGCAACTATATTACAGTTTTCGAGCAACAAATATTTTATCATACATAGAGGCAAGTTTGTGACATAATGGATATACGTATAAACACTGCACATCATGCTTTGATGAGAAAAAATAATAATAATAAAAATAGAACCACAGCAGAAAGAGAGAAATTGTTAAAATATGCAATAATAAAGAAATAGCGATTGGATTCAATCAATTGCAACCCAAATCATTAGAAAAAAAGAGAGGGTGAATTTTAAAGAACTGAAAGCTTTTAAGGGGGGAATATATAAATAGAAAGTCCTTTTTTTTTGGTCTGGAGTTGGGGGGGCACATCCCAAAAAACCCAACAATAATCAAATACTATGCAATCCAATAGGCACCTAACCATCTAGTTATCTATTATAAAGAACCAGACATTATACTTTGTTCTTCCACTCGCCTAGATTAAAAAAAAAAATAAGGCTACAATGCTTTAAAAAGAAAAAAGAAAAAAAAATATTTGCAAGCATGGATGATTAAATTTATTTGCAAACATTTAATTCATTAGCCATCTAGATACAGCATCTAGAAACATATCCAGCCACAAACACTATCAAGCCCTATAGCAATTATACCTGATCAGCAAAATGTGTACAGATGACTTAAGCTTGTTTTCTACTTGCATCCCAACACTGGGTACCACTCACGCAGAACTTGTACAAGCATGTAGCATATAATACATCCTAGGGTTTTTGAGAGTGAAAACCCAACCAAAATTGTAATTTAAGGGTTCAAGGTGTCTAGATCAATGGTTTGTTGATTTATATGCTCCAAACTATAGTTAAGCAACTAGTTACTTTCAACTGTACATTTTGTGACCGAAACTAACAATCCTAGAGTTTTGAGGGTCAAGAGGCAACCAAAACTGCAATACAAGGGTTCAAAGTGTCTAGATCATGATCAATGGTCTGGATTGTTAATTTACACGCTCAAAACCATAGATTTAAGCAACTAATTATTTTCAACCGTACATTTTTGTGACTGAAACCAACAAGCGCTTCATTTTTGGTCTCTCAGCACTACAAATGGTGCGATCAAGATGAGTGAAGAGGATTTTCAATTTAGATTAGCCCATCTTCAATTTGAATTGGAAGAATTTGGCCCCAAATCCTACCAAAAGGAGCAAATCTCGTGCATCTGGAAGCCATTGAGTTTACATGTTGAAGTACCATGAATACCAGCAAGTATATGCTCCATTTCTAGGAAGGTCATGTAACCTTTATCATTTTATACATCCTAGAGTGGGTTTTTGATGTCATGAGGCAGAAAAAATTGCAATACAAGGGCTCAAAGTGTCTACATCATGATCAACAGTATGGAGTGTTAACTTATATGCTTCAATCCATAGATTTAAGCAAATAGTTACTTTCAAACGTGCATTTTGTGACTAAATCTGACAACCACTTCATTTTTTGTTTTTAAGCACTAAAATCGTGTGGATCAAGATGAAATAGACTTTCAATTTCAATAGTCCATCATTGAGTTTGAATGGGAAGATTCGACTTCCAATCCTTTCAAAAGGAGCAAGTCTCGTGCATTTGCTAAGGGAACACCCTACGAGCCATTGAATTTACATATTGAAGCACTGTGAATACCAACAAGTATATGCTCCCTGTCTAGGAAGGCTATTATGCTCCAAACCATATATTTGAGCAACTAGTAACTTTAGACCGTATGTTTTGTCCGAAAACTAACAATCACTTCATTTTTTTGTTTTAAAGACACTAAAGACGGTGGAGATCAAAATGAACAAAGGGGATTAGACACTTGGATAGTCAATTGTTGAATCTGAAAGGGATGATTTGGTTCCAAACCTTCCAAAAGGAGCAAGTCTCGTCCATTTGCAAAGTGCACATCTTGCAAGCTATTGAATTTACAAGCTAAAGTGCCATAAACATAAGCACGTATATGCTCCATTTCTAAGAAGCCTATTATGCAACTGTATTATCTAATATATTCTAGACTAGAGAGTCACGAGGCAACTAGTTATGAAGGTTGCAACTACCACCAGAACACCTCCTTTGGCCATTATAAATTGCAAATTTTAATCTAAAATTTAGATAATAGTCATTAGATAGATAATTGTAGAACTTACACTAAGGCAAGACATGTGGCAAAGACCAATGATTCTTATTTTAATTCAAAATCACTATTTTAATGGTAGAACTTGGTAGAAAGAAAGAAGATAAATAGATAGATATATGAAAGGATATATAATAGCCATTAGCAAACTGATATAGAGAAAGGAGAAATTTAGGATTATCAATTCAAGTAAGGGACTTAAAGGATGGTTTAAACTCCATTATATTTCCAAAGAAACACAAGGTGTCATAAAGCAACAATGTCGAAACATCTAATAAACTTGGACCGATAAGGATCAATTATAAATGATATTCTACCACATCTTGGGGGCAAACATTCTGTTAAGAATTTGTTAGTTTGCTTATAGTTGCCCCGTGATGGATTTCTCACTTGGTGTCGTCAAACAAAATGGAACTAAGCAACATACTTTTCTGAATGCTAATTTGATAGGAGCTCAGCCAGACAATGGAGTTCGAATATGAAGAACCTCTATTATGGGGCTTTTTAGGTTTGCTTGCACTCCACCGTGTGATGAATTTCTTTGTGTGACGTAGCAAAGTTATCCATGGTCATGACGAAGTATAGATAAAGCATGCATGGATTAGCTCACAATAATCATATAACAAGAAAGAGGGTCATCCAAAGAAGAAAACTTTGCTAACGGTTAAAGATAAATGAATAGTCCAATAAAAAGCCCATCAAGACATTTGCAAAGACAAAACCAATTTTCTGTCTGATATTGGCTTAGGAGAATCATTTTCTTAACACAAACAGAGTCCATTATACAAGTTGCATCAGAAAGTTCCGAGAGAAATATACAAAATGCTCAGTCGTAGGGTCTAAGCAAGCAGAAACTTGTTTTGTGATGCAAGCAGTGTTTTAAATGTCGAATATCAGGGAAATGTCGGATGTCGTAATCGGATGTCGGATTTCAGATTTCGGAGATATTTCGGGGCATTTAGTAAATTTCGGACGTCATGACGGATAACAAATATATATCCTAGATGTCTTAAATAATGTAATTTAAAAATTCTTATCAAGGTAATACATACACAACTTATGCAAAACTACATAAATATGTTTAGGATATGTATAATTAACTTAAACATTTGTATATATTCACTAATCCATTGTTAAAATTTCTCAATTGCTCAAACTTTCAAGACCAATGAACATATTGGTTTTTCCCAAAATGTCGGCCGACATTTCGGGAAAATATCGGCCGACATATCGGATTTTTCCCGAAATGTCGGCCGACATTTTCTAAAACGCCATTTCGAATGCGGGAGGGGATGTCGTGGCGGTGAGGGCTTGAAAACGAAATGTCGGCCGACATTTCGGAAATGTCGGCCGACATTTCGGAAATGTCGGCCGACATTTAAAACACTGGATACAAGAGGTAGTTTACCACAGTAGTTTTTATTACTTCCACCAAGTTCAAAGACGGATTTTTCCCAAAATTGGTGGCGAATACTTTGAAGGTTTAGTCAACTTCCTGATTATCTTGCGCATGGACGGGGAGCTAGGAGTTTAAGGGGGTCGATTAGCTTAAATAAATGTTGAAATTTTAAGCTATTACATGAAAATTTCTGCAGAACCTTTACATGAGAATTTCATTCAATCCATTTTTTAATCTTATATTCTTTTATTCATCTAAATTGTTTCTCAACTTAATTTGGCTAGAAAACTAGTTGATTTCTTTGGGCCTATGATAAATCTTCTAACTCAAGTAACTGAGGAAGCAGCACCAAGAATACAATTCTGTAAAAGAATAAATGATCTTTAAGCAACCGTGTGTGGGTAAGCTTTCCATTTGTTCCCCATAGAAAATATTGTCTTACTACTTTTAGACTCTATCATTGTCAAAAGAAAATGGGAGGAATGCTCTCTTGCATGAGTGATGAGCTTAATCAGCATGAGAAAATAGGTCCAACTGTCTTGCCAATCGGCCTACATTTTATGAAAAGTCCCTCTCTTGCTTATTAACCTGTCTCAGCAAGGAATTCCCACTAGTTCATAGAGACTTCAGTTTGACACCACATCATACAACTTGGTCAATTATTTCCTGGATCTTTCTGTATTCTGTTGCACTCAACAGCCAACCCCACGTATTGATGGGGGAAGAATTTAGATGAGCAGGATTTTAAAGATCCCAGGATATGATGTTTTTTTAAGGGCCACGTCATCATTGGAACTCATTATCGCATGTTCCCTGTTAAAAGCTAACCATCCAATATATAGAGTCAAGATGGACCTTAAATTCAATATTTTGATAATTTTGTTACTCTGGTTACATTTAGAATGAAAAGTTAAACACATGATGTGACTCCTTTAAATCCATAAAATGCTTTCATACTGTAAATCATAATTTATCTTAACTAAGAAAAATGGTTTGTGGAAATCACACATTGGTATGCATGTTGATCACTCCCTTTTCCATAGAACTTGGGGCCAACTATGACTGCAATTATATACTGAGAAGGCTCCATGGAAGATTTGACAAATTTAATAATGGATTGTCAGCTTCCATCAACCCTAAGTTAATTCGAATGGCAAGTTTCTAGCCAAGGAAACTATGTATAAGAGAGGGCTTTTCCACAAACATACTAGGCTAGTTAGCACCTTGCTATTGTACTGTTTAAACTAGTAGAAGACCACGGAGAAAACAAACAAAATTCTCCAAGAGTCCAGAAATGAGAAGATATAAAGAGGAAAAAGATTTCCTATAGGAATTTATTTTCGATGCGATATATAAAGCCAACAAGCCAAATGAAAGAATATTCCCGAATAAATTGTGAAATGCATGCTGTAAGTGTGCATGCTAAACGTGTGCAACTGCTTCATAAATGCATGCCTTCATTTGCTCCTAGACTACATTATGCCTCGGAGATGAAAGTCATTCTCATTTCCTGCTTCAGATACCATGTGACAACTTTTGTCTTCACCCTTTCCTAGCCTAGGGGAATCTGCTGGGTTACTCCTTGGGTTGACCTTTAACTGGATGACCAAGAAAGGACTGGCTACCGTCCAGCCAACTGGACTTCAACATTTTGTGGCAAGGCATCTCGAGGTCATTGTTGAATTTGCTAGGAATCTGGTATCAAGTAGAGCATCCATGTCTTGATAGACTGTAAACGTGTGCAACTGCTTCATAAATGCATGCCTTCACTTGCTCATAGGCTACATTATGCCTCGGAGACAGATTCCATGTGACAACTTTTGTCTTCACCCTTTCCTAGCCTAGAGAGGGTCTGCTGGGTTACTCCTTGGGTGACCTTTAACTGGATGACCAAGAAAGTACTGGCTACCGTCCAGGCAACTGGACTTCAACATTTTGAGGCAAGCATTTCGAGGTCATTGTTGAATTTGCTAGGAATCTGGCATCAAGTAGAGCATTCATGTCTTGATAGACAGTAAATATAAAGTACACCTGATTCCTTCTTTGTAGCTTTTTTTTTTACTCTCAGTCATGCTACATAAAGGACCTCGTTTTGATGCAAAAATGATTGGGGGATACTGTTGAATGCATCTCCTGTGATGTAAACAATAAAATACTATTTTACCATGTCTGAATGCGTAAACAAGTTTGTCAATTAGCTTAAAAGATTTATTCTTCACGACTCTCACGTGTTTCCTACTTTGGTTTTTCTTTATGCCTTCAGAAATTATTCAATTCAAGCTAAATTTTTATCAGAGTTCAGGGATCCACACTCAGGGCCTGTTTGTTTCGTTGCAAAACATCGCAAGTCGTAAGTCGTAAAATAAGAATGGAAAAAGTGAACTGTAGCAGAGAAAATATATTGTGTTTTACGGTGTTTGGTTGATAAAGTGAAGTGTAAATGGAAAAGTATATTGTGTTTTACGGTGTTTGGTTGATAAAGTGAAAGTGTAAATGGTAAAGTATATTGTGTTTTACGGTGTTTGGTTGGTAATGTAAAAGTGTAAGTGGAAAAGTTGACCACAAAATTAACTGTAGCAGTGATTAAAATTATAAATACTATTAAATTAAATCTACTATTGCAAATTAAATTGTATTAATAAATTTGAGATAAAATTAATATTCTTAATATTTTATTTATAACAATAATATTAATAAAATATTAGTATAAATAGTAAAATATTACTAAAATATTAACTAAATAAATAATATAAAATTTTAAGAAAATCTAAAGAACATTAATAAAATTTTAAGAATACTAATAAAATATAAATATAAAAAATCTTACAAAAATAATAAAATATAGTTATAAATTATAATATTAAAAAATACTTGAAAATTATTATAATATAAATTTTATTATAATATTATTGTAATATTATAGAAATATAAAATTAACAAAGTAAAATATAATTATAATTTAATAATAAATTATCAGTATAGTATTATTATACTGAATTATTATTACAATATTAACATAATAAAATATTAATATAATATAAAATATATTGTGTATTATAAAGTAATTTTTTATATTAAAAAATAAATAATTAAATATATAGTAAAGTATAATATTGTTATATTAATAAAATATAACTCTAAATAAATAATAAAAAATGGAATAAGTATTAATAAAATAATAAGTATTAAATAAAATATTAAATTAAAATATTAAATTAAAATAGTAAAATAATAAATATTAAAACAATATTAAAAACAATAAAAAATTAAAGATTAAAATATAAAATAATTAAATAATTAAATAAGAAATTCAACACTATTTAAAATATTAAATATTTAATAATATTAAATTATATATTGATTATCAATTAACTGTTTTGAACTGTAAGTGTACTATAAGTCAGAGTTACATGACCACAAAATTAACTGTAGCAACAGCAAGTGGGAAAATATGAGTGTAAAAGTGAGATTTACATGACCACAAATTTAACTGTAGCAACTGCAAGTGGGAAAAGAAGGGTTGCATTTTGCAACTTGTTTTTCAGCGAAACAAACAACGAAAAATGGAAAAGAAGTTTACGACTTGCGTTTTGCGGCGAAACAAACACGCCCTCAATGTGACACATAATGTGATGTTCATGCCCCGTGCATCCTGCCATTGTTCTATTAGTTGCATGACAGGCAAGAAACTCATGCAATGAAAATATGAATTCGATGAATCACATCAGTAGATAACTGGAAGCAAAATAATTGAAATTTTCACGTTCAAGTATTTATCTTTTTTGGATTTGCATACCAGATATGATGAATGGATCAAGGCAAGATATGGTGTTTGCTAATTATGAGAAGTGGGACCCAACAGGGATTAATGGAGAAAAAGGATACATGTAGGCCAACACAAAATTTCGGAATAAACACCCTGATTTTATTGTTTTATAGCTATAACAGCATCGGAGAAACCTTATTTTAGATCGAATCTGACATGTTGCAGAGTGAAATTACATGATGCAATTTTCACAAAAAGTTATAACAAAGGAGGAGACTCCCGGAATCCTCGATAACTAAAAGAATACATCTAGGGATTTTATTTTTCATTTCACGGCTATCAGAAACAGCTTTCAAAAAGCCTATCAAGTATCCCAACTTAGTCGAGATTTGATAGGAATAGCCCTTCTACCAAGTTCAGCTATGAAGATGTAAAAGTCAATGCATCATAGTTCAAATCGATAATTGACAACCAGAACATTCTAAGAAATTTTCACATTAAAGAGCTCATTTTACCTTTCGAATAAAAGAATATTTTTGAAAACTCCAAGTTTAGCTTGAGCAGCAGACATTACATGATGCAACTGTCACATAATGGTTATGGATCAAGAGTAACACCATAACGCAAGGCAACTAAAAGAATACATCACAATAGAATTCAAAAGGTATATTCCTTTGTGTGGTGGAGATTTTCCGCCACGAGCGATCGGACGATCGATCCACACCACAAGAGAGTAGGAAATTGGGGAGTGCGTGAGTAAAAAATAATGCACATCGCAGGAAAAAGAGACAAACAAGATTTTTACGTGGAAACTAAAATTAGGAAAAAATCACAGGGAGAAGGAGAAGAGTCCACTATCATCCATTGATTATAAGATTAAAGGGATTGTATGCCAGAGTATTAGTGCTAGGCTTCTTTTGGAAAAAGAAAAAAAGAGCATCCCCTCCTCTCGTTGTAGGTCATTTATACTTGATCTAATCTACGTGCATGGAGACGGATGGTATGAGCGTGATCCTCGTAACCACATGATCTGTAATTGTTGATTTATTGTAACGGCCATGATAATTAGCACTAAAGTGTTGGAATTACATGTAGAGAAATCTGCCTCTGTCCATAACTGTCCCGGTTAGAGGGCGTTCCAAGTTATGAATGTGGAGAAAAATCAAATTGCGTAACTGAGGGTGGAGATCAGGGATGATCTGTTATCATGGTGTAACTGAAGGTGGAGATCATGAATGATCTGCTATCGTTGTTGTCTTGTACAGAGCTAAAGTCTCTGAAATGAGAGGAGCCCCTGGATGGCTGAGAGCATTCGAGTTACCAGTATGTCCTCAGTAAGAAAAGTGACTTCTGAAATGGCTCCGGAACGATGGAGGCTCCTGATTGCTAGGACACGTCAACATCATGTGAGGGGCAAATTTTGACCACTAGAGATGCCCCCGCTCTTCCGCTTGTCGGAGCATGCGGAAGATAAGTCGGAAGAGCGGAGTTGGTAAGAGATTTTTTTGTGCCTTAAGCTCGTCTGTCTTGCCGAGTCGCCATGTATCCTTTTCTTTTCATCAGATGAAAAAAGGAAAGGTGGAGAGGATGGTGGTCGAGTCCCAGTTGTTTGGGAGTCTGGTTGACGCAATATGTCAGTCTTTGTGATGAGCCTATCACAAAACATCAGTCTTTGTGACATGGCTCTGCCACCGGGGTAATTTTTTCGTGTCCCGCTTCGATTGGAGCTGATGATGTGATTCCAAGTCGCCCGATTTTTTAGGGAGTGAGGATCATTCTAAGGGATCTGACCCTCCCTCCAGATGAGGTGTACTAGGGAGGAAGAGAGGAAGCGTTTAGGTCGGGTGTGCTGGTGAATTGCTTCTCACTCCAAAACCTATCTTCTTCCTCAGAACACCGCAGCAAAGAAATGTTATTGTCCCCTTCTGGTGTGTTTTGTCGGAGTCTGTCTAGTTGGACGTAGCCACCTCACTCTTGGAGGGCTTCTTGGGAATCGACGCAGTGAGTGGTGTTGGCCTGACTTGGAGGCGTGTGAGTTATTGTCGAGGCATATAATTACCTGCTCATGAGCCATAGCGCTAGCAATGATGGAAGATTGCCCCCGAAAGATATCCGCCAATGAACAAATCTTTGTTGTTCTTATATCAAAGGTCTGTAAATGGTGGTGCTCTTTTTCAAAAGGTAAACACAATAATTTCACGTATTCCATTTGTCAAATATAATGACATAATGAAACTTAATGAAATGTAAATGCATATATTTCGTAATAGAAATGACTGAGTCATGTTTAGAACTTGCTTGGTTTGTATTATGGAATGATCATACCCCTTTGGAGGCCTGACTTCCAGATAACAAGAATATGATGTGTCTACTTTACCGTCTCCAAATGGTGCCTCCATCTCTGAGTGTACAGATATTGAGCTCTAAGTGAAGTGAGAACTTCAGTCGTGGAGATGGACTGGGTCGTTTGGTTGGCTGCCCAACTGGGAGGGGCCCAGCCAAGGAGAACCCTGAAGCTAATATTGGCGTTATCATTCTCGAGTGGGGGTTTCTCATCTCGGAACACACGCGCATAGGATTCCGACTGAGGGGATCCCTCAGCTACAGAGTTGGGCAGGTAGTAGTTACTCAATTGGAGATAAGCCTTCCGCGGGGCAGTTGCCCAATTGAGGATGACCCTTAGGAACCCAGAGATAAGTGTTTGCACTATGATTCTCAAGTGGGGCTTCCCTTCTCGAAACACAGACAAACTTCCAGTTGCCCAATCAGGGATGAACCTTTCAGACGGTAATTGTCGATTGGGGATGAGCCTAGCAGTTGTCCAGTTGTGGATGAACCTTCTGATGGTAGTTGCCCAACTGGAGATGAGCCTTAAGGGTGGCAGTTGTCTAATTGGAGAAGAGCCTTCGGAGGAAAATTGCCCAATCAGGGATGAGCCAGAGAGTGCCTGGAGGCAGATGCTTGTGTAATCATTCATGAGTAGAGGCTTTCTCCTCGGAACACTCAGATGGAGGTCTCTGAGTGAGAGGAGCTTTCAGCTATGGAGTTGGACTGGCAGTGGCCTGATTAGAGAGGAGACGAGGTCCCGGAGATGAAAACTTGTATTATCGTTCTCGAGGGGGCTTCCCTCCTCGGAACACGCAAGTAGAGGTCTCCGGGAAAAGGCGCTTGTGAATAAGCCGCATGGAGGCTGGTGAGCGGATTAGCAAATCCTGCGAAGGATGTAGGGAGCCAGGAGTCGAATGTTGATGTTGTAAATCTCGAGTAGGGGAATCCCTCCTCAGATATGCAATCACAGTACAGCAGAGCCGCTGAGAGGTTCCACGGATCCTGAGAAGAATGTTGGGAAACTATTAGGAGTCAGAAAGTATTTTTATTAAATAATTTTATAAAATATATGAAAATTGAAATGAGATACAGGAAGTACTATTCGTTGGAGAAACTTCTATGTTCTTATTTGTAGGGTTGGTGTTAGTCAACAGCTCAGAACTGAGTGACCATGTATTGTCGTCGAGCCAGAGCCACAGGGTCTCCTGTTGTCTTTCTATCTCGGAGGAAGCTCCAGGCGTAAGGACTATGCCTGAAGATATCCTTATCAGACAAGATCTTTGAGATTCTTACAGAGGACCGGCATTGGGAAGTCTAGTATCCCTTGCGATCATGGAAGGAGCAATCTTTCGGTCTGAGCAACAGGATCGTGTGGCTTCACTTCCGAACATTTCACCCAGGGTTGGCCCTTATTGGCTTCGAAGACATCCTGGATCGGGAGCTTCAACAGGGTGAAGTTGTCGTGCACCCCGTAAGTTCGGAGTGGACTCTATTGGTGGTCTAGGAATGGTTGCTTCTTGAAAGCACCATGCTCACGACCTTAGTTGTCGACGGATAAGTCTCCGTATAGCGCTTTGATTTTGCTCCGTTGTCACCGTGGTAAAAAGATTGATTTGGCGGAGATTTTCATTGCTTCCTCCAACTGGATGTACGTTGGGCTCGACAAGACCCAGTGTTCTAAATATCCCCGATATAACCCCGATATTGCACCGATATTGCGTTTACAGCACCTAGCCGCAATGATTTGCACATCCAAACCGATATAGCGTCTTTCATCCAAAATCGCCGATAAATAGGCATGGACCAGATATATCGGCCGCATTTCAGCGATTTTGGACCCGATATAGCGTTTTACACCCAATTTCTAGGTTAGGTATTTGGTTAATTCGAGTGATGTAGCAATGTGACATTTTTGAAGATTCTACACTTGGATAGTGATTATGGATTCATAGGCTTAATGCAAGTTATCGAGTTAAGTATATCTTAAACATATAAGTATGATGTTTTATGTAGATTTATATAATTTATGCATATATTATCTTATTGAGATGCAATTTAAGTACACTTGGATAGTGATTATGGATTCATAGGCTTAATGCAAGTTATCGAGTTAAGTATATCTTAAACATATAAGTATGATGTTTTATGTAGATTTATATAATTTATGCATATATTATCTTATTGAGATGCAATTTAAGACAAGAAGATATATATATTTACAGTCCGATTTTGACATCCAATTTTGAAAATATCCCGATATATCCCCATCTCTGATAAATTTTTCCAGCTGATGTAGCCGCTGTGGCGCCATTTAGAACACTGACAAGACCTCGCTCCAACGGGTGACATTGTACTTCATCAGATGCTTGTACAGCGGATAGGTGACTTGTAGCCCGTTGATGAACACGAGAGCGGAGGCGTCCTCGCTACAGTTGTGTATTTTGACTAGCTGATTTTGAAAGTAGCCAATGTACGCCTTAAGGCTGTCGGAGATCTCAACTTGACGGAGAAGAGATGATGGTTGTTCTACTTGAACTCCTGGTGGAAGAGTACTCAGGGAAAGAAAAACTTGGTGAGATCCTCGAAGTCGTGGATCGAGCGTGGCGGAAGAGAGTAAAAACAATCGGAGGCTATTCGGCACAAGATAGAGTCATTTCTGGCATGAACCACCATCTTGTCCTGATACTAGCAAAGGTGTTGGACAGGGTTGCTCCGACAGGAGTAGCAATCAAATGTCAAAATCGTGAACTTCTTGGAAAATTCACGTTCCAATATGTCCTCAGAGAATGGAGAGTTGGATGCATCAGTGGTGATGGATCTGAGTCTGTCGTGATAAGGCACTCTTGCTTCTTCGACTCGCTTTTGTGCAAGCTTGTCGAGATCTTGAACACAAACAAACTCCTTTACATTTCTTCAAGAGTGATCATGTTGATCTCTCTTGCGGGGACGAGATGAACTCGACATGCCGCCGGATCGTTCCAAAGGAGTAAGGGAAGCTGTTCTGCGATGCCTCTGACTCAGAGAGTGCTAACCATCTTGGGCCTCCATAGCAGTGGGACTTTCTGGCGATGGAGGCGGCCCTTAGGTGTTTTGAAGGGTCGTGATCTGGGTGAGGAGCTGGTCATTTACACGCTTCAACTCCTGTTCACAGGCCGCGTTTTCTCGATCATGCGCCACTTGCTCCCGCTCGCAATCGAATAAAACCTGTTGCTTCGCCATCTCCTCCTTCGTGTCAGCGAGCATTTGGAGTTGGGTTCGTACGTTGATGGCGGGTGGATATCACCGGTTGCCCTCGGTGAAGGTGTGGAGACAATCTCTTCCATGATGAGGCTGAGATTGAAGTCGCTAGGGGAAATGATGCCCCCAGCGATAACAATGGATTTGCCCTTGGAGGTCCCGTTGCGGTCGGCTGCATCTTCGGGGTCATAGCTCATGGAGACGCTTTTTGAAGATAGGTTTGGTAGGGAGAGATGTGTGTGTCGGGACTCAGATCTCAATGAAAGCAACAGTTTGTGGTAGAGATTTTCCGCTGCGAGCGATCAGACGGTCAATCCACACCACAAGCGAGAGTAGAAAATTTGGTATTGTGTGAGTAAAAATAATAAACAGCATATAAAAATAGAGACATAAGATTTTTACGTGGAGACCCAAATTGGGAAAAAAAACACGGGGAGGAGAAGAATCCGCTATCATCCACTGATTACAGGATTTTACAAGGATTGTATGCCAGAGTCATAGTGCTAGGCTTCTTTTGAAAAAACAAATAAAAGAGCATCCCCCTCCTCTCACTGGAGGAAAAGATCTATTTATACTTGATCCGATCTGCGTACATAAAAGTGGATGGTGCGGGCATGATCCTCGTAACCGCATGATCTGCACTTGTTGATTTGTTGTAACGATCATGATAATTGGCGCTTGATTGTTGGGATTGCATGCAGAGAAACTCGTCTTTGTCTATAATTGCCCATGCTGGAGGGCGTTCCATGTTATAAATGTGGAGGAAGATCAGGTTGTGTAACTAACGATGAAGATCAGGGATGATCTGTTGTCATTATGTAATTGAAGATGGATATAAGAGATGATCAGTTGCCATGATTGTCTTGTGTGGAGTTGTAGTCTCCAGAAGGGGAAGCTAAAGGATGGCTAAAGCGTTGGAGTTGCCGGGCTTGGAAGCATCCTCAGGGAGAAAAGCGGCTTCTGGAATAGCTCCGGAGTGACGGAGGTTCCTAGTTGCTATGACACGTGTCATTATCCTGTGAGGGTCAAATTTTGACCACTACACTTTGAAAAGCTATGGATGAGTTTTTCAGAAAACAAAGAAGCATTTAAATTCAAGTCTATATGAGAGGGAAATACCATTTTACTAAAGCTCTTCTGCTAAATAACAAACATCACTATGGAGACAACATAAATTTGCATATCTAAAGATTATTTCACCTGAAAGGACTGTCACAACTTTACAAAGGATATCTCCAACTTGTCTTGGGAGACGGCTAGTAAAGCAACAAAGTTATTTAGGATGCTTATACTAAGTTCCATAGTTCTCTCTTTTTTTTTTCCCTTCCAGTCAAAAGAATGTGTTCTTTTCACACTTCTAACCATTTAAAAAAAGGTATTGCAGTTATTTTGGAAACAATCAGGGAATGCATTTTGTTTGCTTTTGACTTTTGTGTATCAGAGTTGAATGCACTTCCTTGTAGCAAATTTATCATTTTTTTCTCTATTTTTTTCTCTTCTTCTAGATGTTTTCCCATGTCCAAGAGATTTCAGAGAACACCACCCACTAGCCACTTAGGATTGTGGCAATCCCCTCTCTTGCCCATAGGTTCGTTAGACAAGAAACTAGAACTAATTATGAGGGTTGACGTCAAGTTGAGAGCCCGTCTGATGTAAACCAACCTGGATCGCAATCACCTTCAAATCGTAACCAAAATTTGAAATTGAGGACAAGATAAGATTTTAGGTTTCCACCCCTTACACGGGCTTCTCATCCCAAAACTCGAGAGCAAATAAACTCAAGAATTAAGCCAGATAATTTGAGGAAATTTTAATCATTCAATAATCCAATACAATAGTCTATGGGGCCTTTATATAGGCTTTACAAAAGAGGACTACTGGAAATAACCGATGTGGTACTAAACGTCCACAAAAGAACACAAATAAAGCTAAAACAAGTCCAATCTAAAGCCAAAGAACACCAATGCGTCGCTTCCTGAAGTATACTCGATCGAATCTGCCCCTGAGCGGCATGATGTCCTCATCAATTCCCCCGGGTGGAAAGGACTCGACCCTGTCGAGTGTGGGGGACAGAACTGCTGCTGGCTATGATAGCGCCCCAGTCGATCAGGATCAAGATGCTGGAGGTCTTCCTCGGTAATCCAAGAATTTTCTGAATCAGGTTTTCCCGTCCACTTAATGAGATAGTGTCGCGTCCCTCCATCTCTAGTAGAGATAATCTGATCATCCAAGATAGAATCTATATTTTCTATTGCATAGGACGTTTTAGGGGGAAGTGGAGGTAGTGGGGGGCTCTCAGAAAGAAGATCTTGGCTTGGCTCATCCACGAATGGGTCAGAAGGGGTATCAAAAGTACCTCGATATGGAACCAAATCCTCAACATTAAAAGTGCAACTGATGCCAAAGTCAGGTGGGAATCCACCACATAAGCATTTGAATTGATTTTCTTGATAATCTTGAATGGCCTGCGCTCTGCGCGTGTAATTCTTCACGGTTCCTGGTGGAAACCGTTCGGGTCTCATGCGGACCATCACATAATCTCCGACATTAAAAGTTCTTAATCGGCGATGTAGATCTGCAGAAGCTTTATAATCTGTATTATTTTTCATTATTTTTTCTCTGATCTCCTCATGTAATGCACGGATATGAGATGCAAATGCTGATGCGGAGTCTGATACCCTAGAATGATAATGAACCATGGGAATTAAGTCAACTGATTGTCTGGGCTAAAAACCGTTTACTATTTCAAAAGGACTGAGACCCGTAGTCCTATTGACAGATCCATTATATGCAAATTCAGCCATAGGCAAAATGAGATCCCAAGTTTTCAAATTTTCTCCAACTAGACACCTAAGGAGATTTCCCAGTGTTCTGTTTACTACCTCTGTTTGGCCATCTGTCTGTGGATGAAAGGCTGTTGAGAATTTCAGTTTGGTGCCCATCTTATGCCAAAGTGTTTTCCAAAAGTAGCTAACAAACTTAACATCTCTATCGGACACCATAGTTTTAGGTATCCCGTGCAACTTGACAATATTATCAAAGAAAAAACAGCTACTCGAGACGCGTCTGAGGTCTTGGAACACGGGATGAAGTGAGCCATCTTTGAGAATCGATCAACTGCTACTAGGATAGAGTCGTGCTTTTTTTGAGTTTTTGGCAATCCTAGTATGAAGTCCAAGCTCACGTCTTGCCATGGGCAATTAGGTACAGGAAGAGGAGTGTAAGGTCCGGCAATCTGCTTTTGTTGCTTGGCCAGTTGGCACGTGTGACATTGGCTAACTATTTTAGAGACATCTCTTTTCAGACTCGGCCAGTAGAATCGGTGTTCAATGGCCTCAATTGTCTTGTTCTGACCGAAGTGTCCCGCCAGACCTCCAACATGTATTTCCCAAGATAGAAAATCCCTGAGGGACGTACGGGGGAATACACAACTTATGGAATCTGAATAGATAACCGTCTTGAAGGAGAAAACCGTACATCTCACGAACAGGGCCGTCTCGTAACGTGG
>JAVJIF010025699.1:0-68551 GCA_038442645.1 Agave tequilana | reverse complement strand
GGAGGAATCGTACTAGGACTCTACTTCCTTCTGCACCTATAAATACCCCTGCAGAGCAACGAGAAGGGCGTACAGCGAACTACAGAGCAAAATCTAGGGTTTTTAGGCTAGTTGTAGTTTAGTTTTTAGGTTTTTATTTTTTTTTTTTGTAATTATTTTTATGTAACTGAGAGTAGAGGATGCTTTCATGGAGGAAGGAGATCATGCTTGTACTGAGGTGACATCGGTGTAAGTCAAACTTTTCTTCCATTGTTAATAGAATCAACTCAAGGTTTGTTTTTGTTCTTCTATTCTTGTTTTATTTTTGTTCTTCTATTCTTGTTTTATTTATTTTTTTCTCTCTGATGTCTTGCAAACTATGAGATCTGATCGCTTCGAGACTGCTTAGCCGAAGAAGTGCCCTTGATGGCCTATGGTGATGAACAGATCCTATACGCCATGCTTGATTGCCTTCAGAAATAAGGTAAGTCGTTGCAAACGGATCAAAGGTAAACAGGGCAGAAGAGGTAGGTATGTGTTTTAGTTATAGTTTTATTTCTTTGTAATTTTAGTTTAGATCACCAACTCCACATCTTTCCAATTTCTTTCACACTTCTCACTGTAAATACCACACTTCTTATTGTAAATACCATTGTAAATAACAAAATAAATAAAAAAAGAGATAACTTACTAAACAAGCTTCCATCGCTAGTCCCTCCCTGAGGATCACGACCCGCATAAGCCATTGCTACAGCGGATTAGAATTGAGCACCCTGCACATCTTTACTTCTAAATCTAATATTCTATATTTTGTGTGCAGGAAAATCTCAATCACTGACCGGGCGCTGTTGGCGGGCTTCCTTATGCTATGGCTGAAGCGTTGTGTGGTGCCAACACTGTCACATGAAGTAATTATCGCCGATGTGTGTACTTACCAGCGGTTTTGCTGGCCTACGGAAAGTCTATCGCCCTCCTTCCATAATGGTGGCTGGAATTCAAAGCAAATTACGGGCTCTGTTAAAAGCTTGTGCCAAGTGGAGGCCATTGTAGACTCCAAGGGTTAGACCAGAGGTTGACTCGGAGGGAAGGCTGAGGGTAAAGACCCCTAACCCCAGGATCGATCTTCCATATACGTACTTGATGGCTTGGTATGTTATGCACTGCCCTTCGCTGATGACGGCAGTGCCTCTGTTTGCGGGTTGTTCAGAAGCTGGAGAATTCGAGCTGGTCCAACTACTATATGTTCTACGTTCAAAAATGTATTCTGAACGCTTCGAACTATCAGCTTGACTGTTGCTTCCCTGAGATTGCTGATTCATCTTACGGGGATAAATTTTCTGACCTGGCGGGACCAGATGATTTCACAAGGATGCCATCGGGAGTTTTCTGGTGGCTGATTAATATTCGGCCTGGGTATCTGCTCTTTCGGCAAGGGAACTCATGTACGATCGAGCCTTATATGTCGAGTCGTTTTGCTCGACAGTTCGGCTATGATCAATTATATATTGGCAACCCCAATGCTAATCTCTCCTTCAGTGGGAATTTATTTGAGGGTACTCGGGCATGGTACTACAGCGTGGCTGGAGGGACAAAAGCTGTTTTCAGCTTGCCTCACAAGACGCTCAATTGTTATACCAGCCTCAGCTTCTGTACTTGGTACTCCCTGGCTAGAAAGATGCCTGATTTCAGAATAAATACCTCGTGCATTAAGAGCATCAAAGCGTCTTATACGGACAAATTGGAGTCAACAAACACGTGCGAGGTATGGACGAAAATCAGGCAGCCAGGAAAGAAACAGGAGGCAAACAGGGACGGGACCAAGGGCAGCAGCACCCAAGGAAAAGCCCATTAAAAAGTCGGCAGGCTGTGTCCAAACGTTCCTATGGCTCTGCTTCCAAGGGTGAGCCTATCCTGAAGAAGGCTAGGAGAGAATCGGAGGCTGAAGCTTTAATGCCCAAGGTAGTTCCCTTCTAGTGTTGAGGAGCAGAGGGAGGAAGAGGAAGATGAAGAGGAGATCCCCCCTCTTCGTCCTCGTGGTCTACGCAGCAGGGGCCCCAAGATCCTGGAAGAAGGGGAATTTGCAGGTGAACCCGCCATGGCTGAAGAGGCTGAGCGACCCGAAGTTAACTTGGTAGTGAGGGATGACGTTGAGATCCCGGGGGTTTCAACTCAGCCTGGGCCTTCTTCAGTTTATGAGAGAAGGGTAGAGATGCAACAACCTGGGTCTCCCAGTGTATTGATGCCCACTTCACGGGTTATCGATCCCAGCCCTACTACTGGGGTACTCAGTAGTAAAGTCTCGATTGCTGAGCCCGCTTGTGCTGAACTGTCATCTTCATCGTCCGAAGAACATGGGTATTATTACGGCGAAGAAGTTGATTTCGACGACGAACCCGCTCTTCCTGATGCGAGCAAATTTTCGCATATTTCAGAGGAAGAGATACAAGGATGCGGACCTTGTGACGCTTCGCCGATAGCAATAATTGCTGCTGCCGAAGGTACTTTCCTTGTCTTCTTGAACGGCTCCTCCTCAAGTTAGGAAGGGTTCTGACATTTTCTTTTGATTTTCAGGGCTGGCTGTCGACAGTGAAGCCACAACCTCTCCTCTCATATTGAGGAGATGATTCAAGAGCTAGCCCAGCAGGAGGCCCTGAGGCTCCTATTACTGGGATGCCTCAAGAGAGTGCGACCGTCGGGGTCAGGGAGGCCTCCACCCCACACGACCTATCCAGGAATTCGCCATTTTCAGATCCTCAACTTGGTAAGAAAATACTGACGTATTGAAAATTCTCCTTTTTATTGTCATTACTAACATTTTAGTAGTTTGCAGAGAGTACTGGGGTAGCTCAAGTAGAGGATCCTACGGCAAGCATGATGTAAAAGATAGCACAGTTCAAGCCTCGATCGGGGAACCCGATGTCGCAAGGTCTGCTATTACTTTTGTCGCAGTAGAGGCCGCTAAGACAATAACCGTCCCGGAGATATCGGTGACTACCCTGTACCTGACGAACCTATCATCAGCCTCACTCCTGTACCAGCTAAACTGGTTCCCGTCTCTCACACTGTCATGGAAAGAGGGTCTAGGAGTACATCAGCAGAGTTCTCTCCAACTAATGACATCATGGAAGAGCTAGCACGTCAATGGTGCAGCAATTTTTTACTTCCATGAGATCTTGTATTGACCTCATCCTTTCTGGGGGCAGCTCTTTCGAGTTTGCCCGAATACTTCACGAAAATCAGATCGAGAACATTAGTCATACTGGGAGTCCTTCGCAGGCTAGGACATGCCTAATGCTGGTGGAGCAGCTGGGAAGCCATCTGAGGGAGCTCAAGTCCCTGGAGAATGCTGGCTCAGTGGACGAGGCTCGGACTACTCTGAGTAAGCTTCTCGCCGCTCAAGAACATGAGCGAAAGGAGATGGAGGATTTCCACTATGCAAGATCCCAATGGATCTCTCCTCGGTGCCGCAACCCTACAAGCCCTCGGACTCTCTAGTCCCGTACCACCGCAAGCCCACGGCTCACCCCCGAGGCCGAACCTCAAACACGAGTTCGCACCCGAACCCGAAAACACCAAGTCCTCACTAGGACCCAAACAATCACGAGCACACTTGCCCGTCTCCTCAAAGAACAAAATAGAACTTTGGTGATCACAACTCTTGATCACCTAAAATCCTCTCACAATAACACTCCCTATAGGGTAGATAGATCAATGGATGCTCAAGTGTTGATGTGAGAAAACAAGGATGTGAAAGGTAGAGGAAAACTCAAAGACTTTCTTTTAACACTCTTGATAAATCTCTCCTTTTGATTGGAAATATTTGCTCTAAATCAAGTGGAGGAAAACCTCTAAATAGTTCAGGAAAAACTGGTGAAAAACCACTTGAAAATCCTGGCTCAAAACAATGACAAGACCCCCAATTTATAGGCTGCCAGAAAACTAGCCGTTGGGGTCTGTCAGAGCTGCCGGTCGACCGCCAACGGTCGGATTTCTGACCGTTGGAGCCACGGTCGACCGCCTGGGTCGACCGACCCACTGGAGCTGAGAGTCCAACTCTCTGTCGGTCGATCGGTGCTGTCGGCCGAACTTCCAGAGAGCTCTGCTCTGGAGCGGTCGACCGTCACGGTCGGCCGTCCTCCAGTACACAAAGGCGTGCACGTCTGTGCACGTCAGTCGACCGGTCCGGTCGGCCAACTCCAGGACTAGTCGACTTATAAGGGTTATAAGTCGACTTATCCAAAGCCTGAAACAGTTTTCTGGGATTTAAAACTTGGTCTTTTTGGCTCAAATAAAATCCCATAAAATACATAAAAATCTACAAAAATATTTTACCAATATACTTTGATATACAAACATGCTTGCACAAAATCAAGGCATGTTATAAAAGATTAGACTATTTTTGTAAGTTGGAAATATTTGGCTCATGATAAAAACTGTATTTACCAAAACAATATTTTTCTAAAACATGTTTTTCCAAATCTTTATTTTTCCAAAACATCTTCAAATAAAACTAGATATTTTGAACTCATTAAAGCATAGTGTGTATGGATATGATCCACTACACAATCAAGATGAAATATCTATGTTTTTGACATTAAGCTCTAAATAAGGTTTTGGTTGAAAGATAGTATATGAGAAACACAAAAACCAAAGTTATATGTTTTAACCAAAACGATATTTTTCCAAAATGAAAAAGTCTTTTTCTAAAACTAAAATTCTTTTATGAAAACATATCTATCAAGAGTGTGTGTGTATATGTACTTGAGCAATCCACCAACTATCTATCCTTTATATTTTTAACTAAAAACAAAAACAAATCTTATACCTAGACACAAGTCTTCATCTTCTTGAAGTCTTCACTTGAAGGATTCTCATCTTCTTGACTTAGTCCAAGCTTGATCCAAAAGCTCCTTGGATCACACCGTGCTAGCTCCAAATCTTGACATTTATCCTTTGTTGAGCTATGCACCTACTAAGATCTTGATAATGAATCTGTCACTAATTAAGCACAAGATCATTAGTAAACTAACTTCATGAGTTGATCATCATCAAAACTGGGGTGATAGGCCTTTGGGCCAACATCCCTCTCTTTTGTAATCGGATGGTATCCGTTGTAATCTTCTATTCAATCTAAAGAATTTTGCAATTGTGATCTTTTCCGACGCGTACAAAAGATGGCGACTCCGCTGGGGATTCTTTGTCGTTCTCAACCAACGAGAAAGTAGTGACGCAAGCCAACATCAAGATGCTTGGATTCACAGTCGAATCATTTGTGATCGAATTCGACTAAGAGAAGTTAAACTCCCCCTAAGCTTCGGAAGTCTCCCGTGGAGATAACATGGTCAGCCCCAACGTCTTTTCAGAGACCAGCGCCATGACCCACGGTTAAGATGGCAATAGAGACCAATCTCTCCTCCATCCTTTTATCAAGGCACTTCCAGTTCCGGATGCCGGAGGTTCTTAACAACCTCTTCGACTCAATCGGAATGACGAGAGACGGCGAAGGCATTGCACTCATCGTCAGCAGACAGGAGTGACTGCAACAGCATATGTGGCCCGCATTAATTTCTCCTACGAGACCCGTGAGGCCAATAATGATGAAGGCAAATATCGCCGCAAAACTCCTCCCAAGGCTCAGCAAATCCAATTTGCAGGGGGTTCACATCAACTCCTGCGAGCCAAATGGCTTGCTGATCTTCGACAAAGACGCCAAGTTCACCATTAGCAAACAGAGCTCGCTTCACCCCCGCGTTTTGGCACCAAACGCGAAGTTCGCTTTCAGCCCCAGATTTCTGCAACAAAACGCGATGCTCGCGTTCAGGAGCTGCGCGTTTCGGCGCCCAAAATGTGAAGTTCGCGTCCAGCCTCAAGCTGTGCCAAAACACGAGAACGCGCGACCCACATTCAGCTCAAGACCGCGCTAGGACATGACCTTAGCGTGCGAGAGTCGCTGACAGTGTTAAAAGATGACCTTCGCGTTCTATTCAAAAGCGCAAGCCACGCGTTTAGTAGGAGGCTGCGCCAGAAGGAGATCATCGCGTTTCACTTCAGAAACGCGAGGTTCGCGTTCAACCCCAAGAGGCCATGTTCAAATATGAACTAAGAAGATCTCATCCCATGGGTTCGAGTGCCATTGCAAGCAGTTCATCTCGGCGGTGCTCTTTGATTGTCACTGCAACTTTCAAATGATTGAGCCGTCAGTTTTTAGCCTGTAAGGCTTCAAACTCCTCCAAGAGACGCAGACCTCGCGTTTCAATGTCAGACGCGGAGGTTGCCAGATGCAGACCTCGCGTTCCAATGCCAGCCAGAGGCGGAGGTCGACAGACGCAGACCTCGCGTCCTTTCTCAATCAAACACGGAAGTCGCCAGACACGGAACTCACGTCCTTTCTCCGATGTGAAAACACGAGCATGAGTAGAAGGTTTGCTAAAAACTTGAGGGGCTTGGTCCTATCCTCTCCTCTAAAATCTCCTACCAATTCTCTCCCACAGAATGGTAGGGCCACAAAAATACCTATGTTCATTCCTTCAATGAAATGAACTGGGATTTGTCATGTTAACAATAAATCTCTGACAAACCATATTTTTCAATCCCCAGTGGATTTTGTCATGTTAATATTAAACCTCTGACAATGAAACTCATTAAAAATCCCCGCTGTTATATTGATACTACACTTCTAACAGCGAATTTTACACACCTCTAGGAAATCAATGATTGTCATGTTATTATTAAACCTCTGACAGTTCATTTTATTTTCCACCAAAATCCCCTACCAATTCTCTTCCATAGAGTGGTAGGTCCACAAATACAATCATTGTTAAGTTTAATATCAAACCTCTGACAATGGAAAGTTTCAATACTCCCCAGCGAGTACAAGCTTCGCTTGTCGCTCCTTTACATGGAGTCACAAATCAAATTGTCAAGTTAATACTACACCTCTGACATTTCAAACTCCACTTGTCAATTCTCATCAGTACAATGACAAGTCCTCAAAATTGCGCATATCGCAAACCAACTACTGTCATGTTAACATTACACCTCTGACAAACTACTGTTATGTTAACACCACACCTCTAACAGTGATTGAGTTGCTACCAAGTTCAATATTAAACCTCTGACAGTCACTTTTCCTCAGGCTTCCATATCGAAGCTGAGACGAGCGATGCTAAGTTAATATCACACCTCTAGCATCCAATTCATTGTTAAGTTCAACAATACACCTATGACAATGACTTTCCCTCGAACTTCCGTATCGGAGTCGAGATGATCAATGCTAAGTTTAACATCACACCTCTAGCATTACCTCCACTGTCAAGTTTAACACCACCTATGACAGTGATATCTTCAATCTCCCTAACGAAACTGAAGTTCTTATGGAGCTAAGTTAACAGTACACCTCTAGCTCACATCCTTGTCAAGTTAATATCATACCTCTGATAAAATTCAATCTGATCCGTTAAGTTAATATCACACCTCTGACGGTAAAGAAATATTTAGACCCCCGACAGGTCTAGTCTTACTTGTCATTCTCTTCAATAGAATGACAGGTCCACTTAAATTGCTTAAATCGCAAAATCCCATTACTGTTATGTTAAACATTACACCTCTAACAGTAAATCTTAATTTTCTAGGGAAATGAATATTTGTCATGTTAACAGTTACCTCTGACAACTCATTCCCGAAAATTTCCTCCAAAATCCCTTACCAATTCCCATCCATGGAATGGTAGGACCACAAAAGCCTGTGACTATTTCCCCAGTGAAATAATCACAGATCAAACATGCCAAGTTAACATTATACCTCTGGCATATTCACTGTTAAGTTAACATTAACTCTAACAGTGATTTCCCTCAATTTTCTCAGTGGAATAAATTACAAATTGAACCTGTCATGTTAATATTACACCTCTGACAGTAAGACTTTGATGTATCCCAGGGGTAAAACTTCAACTTGTCAATTCTCCTCAATAGAATGACAAGTCCACTCAAAATACTGTTATGTTCAAAATCACACCTCTAACAGTAGACAAATCCCGGTCAAGTTAACATCACACCTCTGACCAAATTTGCTCCAATCGCAAGACAAATCTCGGTCAAGTTAACATCACACCTCTGACCAAAATTTCAACTTGTCAGTCCTCTCAATAGAATGGCGAGTCCACCAAATGCGCAAATCGCAGAATATCCTGGTCAAGTTAACATTACACCTCTGATCAAACTTGTTCAAATAGTAGACAAATCCCGGTCAAGTTAACATCACACCTCTGACCAAGATTTCAACTTGTCAGTCCTCTTCAATAGGATGGCGAGTCCACCAAACTGCGCAAATCGCAGAATATCCCGGTCAAGTTAACATCACACCTCTGACCAAACTTGCTCCAATCGCAAGACAAATCCCGGTCAAGTTAACATCACACCTCTGACCAAAATTTCAACTTGTCAGTCCTCTTTAATAGGATGGCGAGTTCACCAAACTACGCAAATCGCAGAATCTCTCGGTCAAGTTAATACTACACTTCTGACTAAAGTTGCTTATATCGCAAAATCAATCGCTGTTAAGTTAACATTACACCTATGACAGTGATCTCCTCGATTTTCTCAGTGAAAACGAGATCTTTCGATCCTAAGTTAAACATCACACCTCTAGCATGCATTTCATTGTTAAGTTAACATTACACCTATAACAATGATCTTCTCTCAAATTTCTCAGTGTAAATGAGACTTTCGTGATGCTAAGTTAATATCACACCTCTAGCACACATCTTTGTCAAGTTAATATCACACCTCTGACAATTCAATTTGCTCAAATTGCAAACCCAAACCCGTTACGTTAACATTATACCTCTGATTGTAAAAATCTTCATGGATCCTCAACAAATCCAATCTCGCTTGTCATTCTCGTCAATAGAATGACAGGTCCACTTAAATTGCTTAAATCGCAAAATCCCATTACTGTTATGTTAAACATTACACCTCTAACAGTAAATCTTTATTTTCTAGGGAAATCATTATTTGTCATGTTAACAAATACCTCTGACAACTCATTCCCTAAAATCCTCTCCAAATCCCTTACCAATTCCCATCCATGGAATGGTAGGACCACAAAAAGCCTGTGACTATTTTCCCAGTGAAATAATCACAGATCAAACATGCCAAGTTAACATTATACCTCTGGCATATTCACTGTTAAGTTAACATTAAACCTCTAACAGTAATTTCCCTCAATTTTCCTAGTGGAATAAATTACAAATCGAACCTGTCATGTTAACATCACACCTCTGACAGTAATACTTTGATGTATCCCAGGGGGTAAAACTTCAACTTGTTAATTCTCTTCAATAGAATGACAAGTCCACTCAAAAAACTGTTATGCTCAAATCACACCTCAACAGTAGACAAATCCCGGTCAAGTTAACATCACACCTCTGACCAAATTTGCTCAAATCGCAAGACATATCCCTGTCAAGTAACATCACACCTCTGACCAAACTTGCTTAAATCGCAAGACATATCTCGGTCAAGTTAACATCACACCTCTGACCAAATTTGCTCCAATCGCAAGACAAATCCCGGTCAAGTTAACATCACGCCTCTGACCAAAATTTCAACTTGTCAGTCCTCTTCAATAGGATGGCGAGTCCACCAAACTGCGCAAAATCGCAGAATCTCTTGGTCAAGTTAATTCTACACTTCTGACCAAAGTTGCTCATATCGCAAAATCAATCGCTATTAAGTTAACATTACACCTATGACAGTGATCTCCTCGATTTTCTCAGTGAAAACGAGATCTTTCAATGCTAAGTTAAACATCACACCTCTAGCATGCATTTCATTGTTAAATTAACATTACACCTATGACAATGATATTCTCTCAATTTCTCAGTGAAAATGAGACTTTCGTGGTGCTAAGTTAATATCACACCTCTAGCACACATCTTTGTCAAGTTAATATCACACCTCTGACAATTCAATTTGCTCAAATTGCAAACCCAAACCCGTTAAGTTAACATTACACCTCTGACGGTAAAGATCTTCATGGATCCTCAACAAATCCAATCTCACTTGTCATTTTCGTCAATAGAATGACAGGTCCACTTAAATTGCTTAGATCGCAAAATCAATCGTTGTTATGTTAATATCACACCTCTAACAACAAACTTTCATTCCAGCAGAGTTCTAGTCATGTTAACACTAAACCTCTGACGATAGACTGTGACGTAATCCCCAGCAAATCAAACTTCACTTGTTATTCTCATCAATAGAATAGCAAGTCTACAAAACTTATTTAAAACACAAGTCCAGATCTCACTGTCAAGTTGACATCACACCTCTGACAGTAATCTTCTCAAATTTTCCCAGTAGAGTTATTTAATTTGCCAAAGTTAATATCACACCTCTGGCAATTAAAGCTCTTTCAAAGAAGCTTTGAGCGTGAACTTCGCGTCTCAAGTACAGAGCCGCGTCTCAATGAACTTAAGAGTTGCGTCTCAACAGTAAGTAAAGGCTGTGTCTCTACAGAAATTGAGGCCACGTCTCTACAATAATTGAGAGTCGCATCTCAACTTTGGTGAAGCTCGTGTCTCCACTTGATCAGTGTGCCAGAACTGCGTCCGTCCTCTCTCCCCACCAATACAAAGAGTATGTCTCTACTGCTGCAATTAGTTCAACAGTACACTGGCAAAGGCAATTGACAACTCCACCAGTTCAACAGTACACCGACAATCAAATTACAAACGATCTGTCTTGGAGGCTTCAAGCAGTTCAATAGTACACTAACGAAGACCAGAATCCAGATAAGATCAAGCTCGAGACCGCCTCTCAGAAGAATGCTAGCCTGATTACAGGAAGTTCCGATTCAATTGAAGTCCAAAGTATTCCGAAATCCGTCTCAGTCAACCACGGAATATCGAAAACTTTGGAGGGGGTTCTGTAGGCTATCAAAAAATTACTACGGACAAAACCTTAGACGCGCGAACCTCCCAGATGCGGAGATAACTTCTAGTCTCAGACGCGAACCTCCCAGACGCGAACTTCCAAGACGCAGACCTTGCGTTCCAATGTCAAACGCGGAGGTCGCCAGATGCGGACCTCGCGTTCCAATATCATACGCGAAGATCGCCAGATGCGGACCTCGCATCCTTTCTCAGTCAAACGCGGAGGTCGCCAGACGCGGACCTCGCATCCTTTCTCAGTCAAACGCGGAGGTCGCCAGACGCGGACCTCGCATCCTTTGTCAGACGCGAAAGTCGTCAGACGCGAAGGTCGCGTTTCAACTCAAATGCAAGCCTGAGCAGCTCTGCGTTCTAACACAGACGCGAGCCTATGAGCTCCGCGTCTCAACATCAAAGCGAGGTCCGCATCCAGCGCGAAACCCGCATTTCTGCTATAACTGACAGCCACGAACTTAGTCAGTTACACCCTATTTTCTCTCCACATAATAGGGAATAACTTCCCATTATGGAGAGATTTAAGGGGTTGGTTACACCCCCTCTCATTATGGAGAGATTTAAGGGGTTGGTTACAACCCAATTCCTCTATAAATAGCTATGAATAGCTAGAGAAGAAAGAGGACCACAGAGAGACCTCTCTAAAGGACCTCGGGGGGGTTTTTGGAAGGAGAAAACTCTGAAAAAGAGGCTCAGGAGGAGGGGATCTCTTCTAAAAGGGCTGAGGAGGAGAGTCCCGATGGAGGAATCCAAGAAGCCATGGGCAGAGGAGGAGAGCTACCTCAGCAGAGTTCGACATCGAAGCTCTTGTAGCCTGAGAAGAGTTCAACTCTTTTTGTTAACTTGCTAAATTCAAGTTTTTTAGATCTCTTTGAGATTCCATTACTGATAGGAGCTGTGCTACTCCACCAGTAGATCCAAAGAGAGGATCCACAAAGAAACTGGACGTTCGGCCGGTCAATGGAGAACAAGACTCACTCTCCACCACCACGTGAAGAACCCAGCTTTAAACAAAGAGGAGAATCAACCCTGAGATTCCCTCTCTTTTGTAATCGGATGGTATCCGTTGTAATCTTCTATTCAATCTAAAGAATTTTGCAATTGTGATCTTTTCAGACGCGTACAGCGGCTCTGAACCACTCTAAGAGACGCGGTCACGGATCTCTTAGCAGGAATGAAAAGAACGCAGCCTTCGGGTTTATGAAGGGACGCGGGTTTCAGGACGCGACCTTTGAGTCTGCGCTTGACGCAACCTCCCAAGCGTCACATGCAACCCGTCTTAAAGATCTGGTTGGACCTTTAAATGCCAAGTCGGCGTTGACGATTGGGGACTTGTGTCCTTCAATGTTTTTCCAAAGCAGCAGTCCACGCGTCAGCTCTTTATTGGGCTTTGACGTTAAATCATTAAATGCCAAGTCGGCATTGACGATTGAGGACTTGCGTCCTCCGATATTTCCCGAAGCGGCAATCCACGCGTCAGCTCTTTATTGGGCTTTGACATTCATGCGGAATTAAGGCTGATGGCTCTGATTTTTTATGCCATTAATTACAGGCCTTATGGCTGGCCTATAAATAGGACTCGCCCCCTTAACAGTCCATTGCTTAGACTGTTTCCCTTAAGAGCAGGCGCTCTAAGGGTCTTCATTTTGACTTAATCTTCTTCCTTCAATGGGATGTGCCCCCATGGATAGCGAAAACTCAAAGCTTTCATGCTTTTCCTTAATCTTTCCTGAAGATTATCACTGTCAAGTGATTTCAAGATCAAAAATTGTCCCTCTGAGTACCTTTTATATCCGCACCTTGATGCAGAAAGTTCAACCTCTAGAGGGTTCTTCTGCAGGTAGGAATTAATTGTCACCATGAAATACTCAGCCTAACTGAGTTTCAATTTTGCTGTCCCTTGAAGAGATTCACTCTCTTGACCTTCTCTTGAAGCCTGACTGGTGCGCCCAGTATTTGGAAGTCGCGCCTTTTAGACTTCTTGATGAAGCGCGAGTTGATTGAGTTTGAACTCTAACTCAAAGTCCTTTGAACGCAAGTGTGATGAACTCTGTATCTAGACTGTGAGACGCGAGCTTTGCATATAGAGCTCGCGTTTGAGGTTGTTGACATAAAAGATTTTTAATTCTTGTTGAGGGCTCAGACTTGAAAGTAGCAACCTTGTTTCTCGAACAAGGATGTGACAACTTTCGTATCTGGTTCTCTTTGCATCTCATATTTTAGACGCGGGTCTAAAACTCGATCGCGTTTAGATCTGTGTGTATCTGAAGTCCACAACTTCGATGGCGTCTGTTTCTGTCGTAACAGAATTTTGACTTTTTGTGCAGGTCATCCCTGCGTCTGAAGTTTACAGCTATAGCCGCGTCTGTTCTTCAGTCTTTCTGTTTCAGAATTCTAACCTTCTGATTTTTACTTCCCGCAGGTAGCCTTAATCAGCCTTTCGCATATTCGCTGGGCCCTTGGGAGAATATATCGGCCAGCGAACTCGTTCGATGGTCGAGCACTGGAGGAGAAGTCAAGGCTCCTGTTTATGGGCGACGAGGATTTGCGCAACTGATGACATCCGTCAAGACCTCATTGGACATGGCAATGCCCCCGGGTTCGTCATGGTCACAGTGGATATGGTGGAGGGTATGGTCCTCTTGCAGGTCACGGGAAAGAGGATGTCACCTGTAGGTCTCGAATTCTCCCTTCACCAACCTCACCCTAGAAGTGACATCGACGAAAATTCATGCTCATTGGATGACTTTCTGGTGGTAGAGATGTTCATCAACGAAGGATCATGACCTATACCAGTTGGTCATATGGAATCAGAAGGCTTTGCTACATTTCGTCCTCAAGAACACCATTGTTCTTGGTCAACGATGGACTCCTTCGATGTTTACGTCATGCATCATGATGTAATCAGCATCCGATCGTCACAATAGTGCTGAGCCCTTCTTTGGCGCTCTTCCAAACATCTTGTATTTGGAGTAGTGAGACTGCTTTAGGGAGTGAGTGCAACCTTTTACTGAGAGAGAGAGACTTCTTTGTACTCCTTTATTGTAACACTCAATCTTATTGTATAAGAGAGCATCTAGTATCACTTTCATATGTCTGGATATAAATAAAAGTGACACTTTTTTTCTTCTTCTATTGTCTTGAATTCCCTTTTTGCATTGAAAATCAGACGAATAGAAATAAAGGTCTTTGACTCGCCAAAAGTATGATAATAATCCTAACGAGTCAAAGTTTGTAGGAAAATCCTGTTTCAGGAAATTCAACAATGCTGTCAGAGGTATGATATTAACTTGACAGAAGTAAGATAATTCTTGTGGACCTGCCAATCTATAAATGAGAATGACAAGTGGAATTTATACCCCCAGGGAGGATGAGTTTTTATCAGAGGTTTGGAATTAACTTAACTAAGACCCAGCTGGGAAATTAGTGAAAACACTATTAACGGTGTAATGTTAACCTAACAATATTTCTTTTAAAGTGGACTTGTTACTCTGTTGATGAGAATAACAAGTGAGACTAGACTCGTAGGGAATCTAGGAGGACTTTTTCCATTAGAGGTGTGATATTGACTTAACGAGTTGAATATAGTCTTGTCAGAAGTGTGATGTTAACTCAACAAGGGTGTGAGTCAGAGGTGTGATATTAACTTAACTCAAGAGTGTTCCAGCTTCATTCGGTAAAACTGAAAGTGTTACTATCATAGGTGTAATGTTTAACTTGGCAGTGAGGGGAATGCTAGAGGTGTAATTTTGAACTTGGCATTGGTCATCTCGACTTCGACAAGGAAGTCCGAGGGAAAGTCATGGCCATAGGTGTATTATTGAATTTAGCAATGACCTGAACGCTAGAGGTGTAATGTTAAACTTAGCATCGCTCATCTCAGCTTCGATATGAAAGTCTGAGGGAAAATGACTGTCAGAGGTTTAATATTGAACTTGGCAGCAACTTAATCACTGTTAGAAGTGTAACGTTCTTAACAGTAATTTGTCAGAGGTGTGGTATTAACTTGACAGAAACTGGCTCGAGATAGGAGCAATTTGGGGACCTATCGTTCTACTGATGAGAAGTGACAAGTAGAATTTAAAATGTCAGAGGTGTAATTTTAACTTGACAGCGATTGATTTGCGATATAAGTAATTTTGAAGACTTATCATTCTATTGATGAGAATTGACAAGTGAAGTTTGAAGTGTCAGAGGTGTAGTGTTAACTTGACAAATTTGAAGGCTTGCTACTCCATCTAAAGTTGAGACAAGTAAGGTTTGTACTTACCAGGGAGTATTGAGATTTTTCATTGCAAGAGGTATAATGTTAACGTAGCAATGACTGTATTTTGTAGACCTACCATTCTGTGTATAAAAATTGGTAAGGGATTTTGGAGGAGAGAGTGGGACCAAGTCCATTTAGGATTTTTAGCAAACCCTCAGCTATCAATGGATTTGGTGTGCCTTTACCAACTACCGTTTAAGTTGGGCTAGCCATGCCATTCCCCTCAGCATGATGAGTTGCCAAAGACTTATATTGGGCATAGAAGCCAACATTTTCCTCTGTCCTTAGCCGCCGGAGGCGTCGGACATTAATTAGGAGAGCAATACTAAAACCCAAGTTTCGCCTTTTGTTTCTTTCTCAATATTTACATCATACATCATGGTGTAGTCAGTGCTTGATTAGCTTGTCACTGATCTATCGTGATGTGATCTAGTAAAGAAAGAAGCTTTTCTTGGATCTGGCGTTTTGATCAGAGGTGTAATATTAACTTGATCAGAGGAAAAGTACTATTAAGGATAGTATTTTTTTCAAGAATCTGTCGTTGATTGGCATCATGAGTGTATCACCATTTGAAGTTATGAGGCGATATGCTCCATTTGAGTAGACTGACTCTACTACAAATGGTCCTTCCCATTTGGGCTGGAATTTTCCTTTTGTCTTATGTGTCATTACCATAGGTCTTCTGATGGCTAAGATAAGGTCACCTTTCTTGAAAGTTCGCGCCTTAACTTTCTTGTCGAAGGCTCCGATAATCCGGGCTTGGTAGAGCTCGATTTGTTGTTGGGTCTGCAGACGTTTATCATCTAAGGCTTCCAGTTCTAGGAGTCGCAGTCGATGCTTCTCATCCTTTATCATCTCTATTGTCAAGGCGACACGTAGAGATGGAATTTGGATTTCTAGTGGAAGCACGGCTTCACACCCATATACCAAAGAAAATGGTGTAGTTTTAGTTGGGGTTCGAACAGTTGTGCGATAGGCCCATAAGCATTCACCTAATTTGCCATCCCAGTCACGCTGACTTTTTGAGATAAATTTCTTGAGAAGCTTGCCAATGGTTTTGTTGAAAGCTTCTGCAAGACCATTAGCGGCGGGGTAGTATGCTATTGAGGACACACTATGAATTCTGAACTTAGTGCAGAACCTCTGGAAAGCCTGAATGACGAACTGGGGTCCATTGTCATGGACAATTCGCCGAGGTATACCAAAATGGTAGATGACGTGATGTTTAACGAATTTGATCACATCAGATGGCTTTACCTCCTTCAAAGGAATGACTTTTGCCCATTTAGAGAAGTAGTCAGTTATGGCTAAAATGAACCGATGTCCTTTCGATGATGGTGGGCTGATAGGGCCAACTACGTCCATGCCCCACATCTCAAATGGCCTGGTAGAAGTTGTAGAGTGGAGGTGTCCTAGCGCTTGATGGATGAAATCGCCATGAACATGGCAGGCGTGACATCGTTTGGCATAAGTGATGGCGTCAGGGATCATCTTAGGCCAATAATACCCCAATCTTCGGAGCCGATTCTCAAGTTTTGGACCAGGTTGATGGGCTCCACACATGCCGTCATGCGCTTCTTTCAATACCTCCTATGCCTTTTTTTGTGATAGGCAGCGAAGCAAGATCCCGTCATGCGACCGACGATACAGTGTTCACGTGATCGCATTATAGTAGAATTTGGGGGTTTCCTTCTAATGGCAGCCACTTCTTTGGTATCATCAGGTAGGATGCCGTACAAGACATAATTAATGTAAGGGAATCGCCAGTCTCTAGGCTCTGGGCCGGTTGACGACTCAAGAGCTTCTTTGACTTGACAGTCTCCTGTCGGCTTCTGGTAATCCTCAGAAGCGATTCTTGGGCAATACAGGTCGTGACTGTGGATAAGTATTTTCTCTACTACTCCAGTTGGAAAGGCTAAAGAGGCAGCGAGAGACGCCAGTGCATCTGCTGCGCATTTTACTGGCGGGGTACATGGTCGATGAAAAAGTTTATGAACCTCTCGGCCATGTGGACAGTTGCGTTATAATAGGGTACTAGATCTTCATGTCTGACTTCGTACTCCCCACGAACTTGGTTGACGATAAGTTTAGAGTCACCATATGCCTCGAGATTTTTAACGCCAATCTCATCGGCGAGTTGAATTCCAATCAAAAGGGCATTGTACTCTGCTACATTGTTGGAACAGGGCTCGGTTAATGAGAAGGCTCGAGGAATCACATAGTTCTGTGAGAGACGAGTACTACCCCCACTCCTTCTATGACGTGTCCTTTCGGGCCTATTCTCAATGCACCGTCAAAGAAAAGTTGCCACACTTGTCTTTCAAAAGATGTACGGGTTAGACAAACTTCAGCGACCTCATCTGGGAGATCCTCGTAAAGTTCGGTTGCCCTCGGATCTGGATGCTCAGTCAGGAAATCCGCCACCGCTTGTCCTTTCACGGCTTTTTGTGGTAAAAAGCGCATCTCATATTGGGATAGCAGTATGGCCCATTTTGCCAATCGGCCATTTAACGACGATGGCTTTGTCATGAGTAGTCTCAAAGGGTTAACCTTTGATATGATGTTTATAGTTTGGCCTACCAAGTAGTGTCGCATTTTCTAAATAGAGAACACCAATGCCAAACATTCCTTCTCGATCGAGTTGTATCGATGTTCAGCCCCAATCATAGTTCTACTCAAATAATAGATTGCTTGCTCGTGTCCTTGATGATTATTCTGGGCTAGTAAAGCTCCTAGAGAATGATCCATTGCTCGGACGTATATCAGGAAAGGTTTTTCGGACACCGGAGCTGTAACGACTGGTGGTTGCGTGAGGTATCGTTTGATTTCCTCAAACGCTTGTTGGCAAGCATTGTCCCAAATGAACGAGACACCCTTTTTTATTAATTTGGTAAAGGGTTGGCATCTTTTAGAGAGATTTGAGATGAACCTTCGGATGTATGCCAATCGTCCTTGCAATCCCCTAAGTTCTCTGAGGTTCCGCGGAGGTTGCATCTCCTAGATAGTGCGAACTTTTTTCAGGTCCAAATGAATTCCTGTGAAAGTTACCACAAGCCCTAGGAATTTGCCGCTGGCCACCCCCAGGAAGGATTTGGCGGGGTTCATCTTCAACTGATAGGCCCGCATGATGTCGAAGATAGCCTTCAAATTGGTTATGTGATCACCTTTGGCGCGGCTTTTCACTGCAATGTCGTCAACATAGCATTCCACTGTTTTACGTATGTGCTCGTAGAAATGGCATTCATGGCCTTTTGATATGTAGCTCCCGCATTCTTCAGTCCGAAGGGCATGACGGTGTAGCAGTATACCCAAAGTGGTGTCCTGAAAGAAGTATGTTTTCATCATCAGGGTACATTTTGATTTGGTTATACCCTGAGAATCCATCCATGAAGGACATTCGCTCAAATCCACACGTATTGTCAATCATGACATCCGTGATTGGGAGAGGGAATTCGTCTTTGGGACAGGCCTCATTTAGATTGCGAAAATCAATACAAATCTGGATCTTTCCGTTCTTTTTGGCAACGGGGACGATATTGGCTACCCAATCAGGATGTTGTTCTTCCCTAATGAAGCCAGAGTTTATAAGTTTTTTAACTTCTAACTGAATTGCCTCCATTACTTCTGGACAGAACCGTCGCTGCTGTTGTTTGACTGGCTTTACGTCTGAATTAATGTTTAGGCGATGTATAGCCACTCGATGATCAAGTCCAGACATGTCCTCGTAATTCCAAGCGAAAACATCTATATATTCTCGCACAAGAGATATTAAATCTTCTTTCTTGGAGGGTGACAGGCTTTCGCTTATAAAGATGGGCTTAGGATTAGCCTCATCTCCTAGATTAATCTGGGCAACCTTATCCTCCATGGGTGGCGTGTTGTTCAAAGCGAGTATCCCAAAGAGTATTTAAGTGCTTGATCTAAGGATCTGTATCAGATTGGATCATCTCTTCATTTCTGTCTTCCAGGTGGCTTGTTGAAACCATATTCACTGGAAGTTCTCTGAAGATGTTGCCGACACTAACATCTGACTCCCACGATGTCGTACCCGATGAGTAATTATGGCGTAATGACTCTTCAGACTTAGAATTTGATGGAATCAGAGTTGACACATAGCCCAACCCCCTGCGAGTTAGATGATAATAATCAGGGGTTTTTCCTTTTGGAACGAAAGACTGGAGTAGGGTTCTCCTTCCTTTGCCGAAGTTCAACCTAGGACCGTTTGTTAGATCATATCCCATGCTTTCCATTTTTCTGAGTACATTTGGCTCATAATGGGTGAACTGAGGGGGTTCATTCTCGCTTTTCGACTCTTCACAAGAAATCAGTTCGGATTTGATTTGTCCGAAAAGGATTGGCTTTTGGCCTTTACGTCTAGCTGGGACCATGAATATTGATTCCTGCGCATCACCGACATCTTGGTAAGTTTCGAAGGATGACTTCACTGGTACATGTAAGGATGTCAAAGCATCCATTGCCGACCAGGGGTCATTGTCCACTTCAGTACTAGTGTCTGACGGCACTGAATCAGAAGCGATCACAGAAAAATAAGCCAAATCTAACTCTTCATTAATATACCATCCGCCTACATCGTTGGCGATGTTATCAACATCGAGCTTATTAATGCTCGTTACAAGTGGATCTAGTTCCCACATGCACTCTTCTTTTTCTGGCTCGGTGTCAGCTTCATTACCAGAGTCTGGCTCCTCTGGCTACGGGTTCTTATTTGTTTCCACAGAGTCTTGGTATAGGAGAGAGTCTGTGAAATAGTTCTTGACTCCCTTGAACGGATGCCTTTCGGCAATCAACGTTCGTACCTTTCCGCTCCCGTCGATGTATTTCATAACTTGGTGGAGAGTGGAGGGAACGATAGAATTATGATGAATCCATGGTCGCCCAAGCAGCAAATTATATGAAGTGTCAGCATCGATCACGTAGCACGTCACTTCCGACTTTAAGTCCCCAATTTGGCATTTGAGCTTGATCTTTCCCATTGGGCAGGTACCATTAGCATTGAACCCATAAATGGTAGTCTGGGTGGCGCTCAATCGGTGGGTAGGAATCCCTAAATGTTGAATGACCCGGCGAGGCATAATGCTCAATGCGGACCCTGGATCTACCTGAACGCGGGTCACTTCAGATGATCCAATGTACCCTGTGAAGTATAGAGGTCGATCATGTTTCCCCTTAACTTGCATATCATCTATCGTGAAGGTGATGCAGGGAGCATTTTGGGAGGCATGGAGGCAATCCTCTACATCTTCTTCCTGTGGTCCAGTCGATACCTGGGTCATGAAAATCTCGGCATTAGCAGAGCCTCTCTTAAAACTTCTCTGGTTGATTTTGATAGCCTCAGGAGCTCGTAAGGAGTGATTCGAGCCAGGATATTGGCCAGTTGAGCCAGGACGTCAAAGCGGTAAGGTGTTGTGGATCCTTCCGCGTTGTCTTTTGAGAGAGCTTTAGAAAATTGAAGCTTTCTGCCTATCCACGGGTTATTTCGTGGAGGGCTTGGCTGACTCTGTAGCGGGTTTGGGAGGAGCTGCTGCCATTCGTCATACTTTTTTCAAATATGACTGGTCCGAATGAGTTTCCGCCACAAGTTGATTGGGTTCTGCAGCGAGAACTATTGTTTCCTCTTCTGAATCAGTCAGTGAGGGAACATCAGTTTCTGCTTCACGGGAAGAAACGCACACCACATTGCAGGGCGAAGCCTTCGCCTTATCTTTGGACCTTCTGCTGGTAACAGTGGTCCATTGGTAGCCATCCACAAGGTCAGGATGAACCCACATAATTTCCCCCTAAGGTGTGGGGACAGGTATAAGACCCTTCTCTCACTGATGGTGAGGCTCTATGTTGATCATTCTTAGTTTCCCTTTTGGGATGAGGACTACTCCAGAGGGTGTTGGAGGTTGTCTTCCAAACTGGAGGAATGATGTCATATTAGCCGTCACTTGCTTCTGCTCTGGACAGAGTTTTAGTACCTCTGCGTCAATCAGAGCCTGAAGGATGTCTTTGAAGACATAACAGCTCTTGGTGGGGTGTCCCAGCATCCTATGATACTAGTAGTTGGGATTATCGGTTTTACCGACTTCTTCAGGACGTCTAGCTTTAGGAAGCTTCAATCTGTTGCTCTTGTTGAGTAATTCGAACAGTGAATCAACATGTTCATCCTTGAAGGAATACTGCATACTGGCACGCGGCTGGCTTGAGAGCCATTTCCCTTGACCGGTTGAGGCTTGACAGGGGACTTGGCTTCTATCGCCAAGTTATCCTTCCTTTTTGTTTGAAGGGATGCGTCTGGTGTACGCCTTGTCGACCTTTCAGGTCTGGGCTTGTTTTCTTCTGCCCTAACCCTGGCGATAATTTCTTCAGCCTGTTCACCTTGTTGGACCAATTGTTTCCAGATGCGGCTTTCAGCAACTCCTATTTGGGCGAGGAGCGGAGTTTGTAGATTGTGGCGGCATGTTTCCACCAGAGTGATCTGGGTCATACCGCTAGGACATTGGAGTGCTACATTTTGAAATCTTTCTATAATGATTTGACGGACTCCCCCTTTCGCTGCTTTGTAGCCAAAGAGTATGCATTGTGACCTCCGAGTCGTCTTCAAAGAAGCGTGTCAGGAAGAGCTTCTCCAAATCGCCCCAGTTTTTAATAGAGCCTTCTGGGAGCTTCATGAACTATTCAAAGGCGAGCCCTTTTAGGGTGTCAATGAACAAACGTGCCAAGATGACATCGTTATTTACCACGTTCCCCGTCTGAGACTTAAAGTAGTAGATATGTTGGTTCGGTGACCCTTTACCGTCGAATGCTTAGAGGGTCAGAGCTTTGAACTTGGGAGGGTATGGAACAAGGTTCCACTCAGCAGGATATGGCCGGACCACTCCTGCTTCTTGGAGGCCTTTCCGATTAATAAGGGCCTCGAGACGTTGCTCTAATTGATTCATTCTTTTAGAATGAACCCCTCCATGGTCCAGGTTGTCTTTCTCTTTGGATGAGGATTTAGACACGCCAGAAGTAGATTACTCTTTCTCCTCAATATGTACAAAAGATGAGCTTTCTCCCTCTTTTCGTTTGCCTTTAGACTTTTTAGAGGAGGCTTTGTCGGTTGACTTCCTCTTTTCTTCAAATAATTGTGCCAGCATCTGCTTGACGGTATCGATAGATTCTTGTTGAGCACGAATCATCTCGAATTGTTCCTTCTGGACCTGGGCTTGCTGCTCCAAGCGCCTGGCTATCTCCTCAGGAGCATTTGTCATGTATATAAAGGCCTCCTTCTCTATGAAAGAGTTCAAAGCCTGTGACTCTGCAATAGCGGAATGCGAGTCATTTACTTCAATACCCCGAGCCAGGGCACTATAATTGACCGGGGCAATTACCCCAGTCCGAGTGCGAGTATGCCGGTACACTCCTTCTAGTTCTGTGTCAGACTCGTCGGAGCTGACCATAGGTTGTTTTGCCCTACTCCTGCTTGTCATGTTTGCAGTGATTTCAGGGTACTCGGTATCAGAGAAAGTCCTTCCTCTGTGAGAGCGATTTCTTTTAGCTGATCGGGGAGCTAGAGTCAGCTGTCTAAATCTAGACTGCTGGCTTGCACGTGAACTGCAACGGCACTCAGAGAGCATTGTGATAAGCCGTTTGCAGCAACACGATGGAGTGATCCGACTAGCACTTCTCTTCCTTGTTAAATAATCTCTTAGATCGATGGGAGGGGGATCGCAGAGATTAGCCTCGGATTGTCGAGGGTTTATAAACTTACGAGAGTTTTCCTTGCTTCGCAAAGCTGAGACGTAAGGTTCTAAGACGTGGGGCTCATGAACACAACTCCCGCGTTGCGGCTCTGGAACGCGAGTATGGCGTCTCTGCTGAGAAGAGACGCGGCTCTCATGTTGCCAATTGTCGCTTCTGGATAAAGATGCTTGAGAAACGCAGGGCTGTTGGGTCCCGCGTACAGAGGCGCGGGTCTCTTGTCTTTGACAAAGAGCACGGACTTCGCGTTACTGTTCGTGGCGTTTAGGAAGCGGTGCTTCAGAAATGCGAGCTTGGTGAATCTCACGTTTAGGTTGGCAAAGGCGTACTTCACGCGTCTGGCATGGTTCAGAAGAGGCGCCGGTCCGAACCTCGCGTCTTACCTCTGTTGGACAAACTGTTATTCTAACTTGTAGTTGACGCATATGCCGCCTCTGTCGCCGCTCGGCATTCCGGTTACGTCATGTGGGTTGAAGGGAACCCCCGGTAACCTGGCGCTGAGGAAGGGGGTGAACAGACTGAACATCAGGGACGTTAACCACGCAGGTCTCCTGAGAGACGTTGACGCGGGTATTACGCATAATGCGATTAGCCACGACATCTTTCTCATCGATCGCGTCTGAGAGGATCTCAGAGCGGACTTGAGAGCAAATCCCCGAAGAGACTTTTCGGTAGACCCGCGCCTTTGGGCTCTTGGAGCCGGAAGAGAGGAACTCTTCATACTTCGCCTAGTCGAATTCCACGACAAGTGATTCGACCGTTTTTATCATACAGGTGACGTCACCTTGCGCCACAACTTGCTCGTCAGTAGAGAAAGTGTTCCCCAGCGGAGTCGCCATCTCTTATTTGGTGGGAGAAAGATCCTCGTAAAGTTTCCTTAAATCAAATGAAAGTTTACAACGGATTAATACTCCGACTACAAGAGAGGGAAGATGTTCACAATTGAATCTCCCCTTTGTTTAATGCTAGGTTCTTGTTGTGGCGGTGGAAAGTGAATCTTGTTTTCCGTTGACCGGGTGAACGTCAGGACCTCTTGGGAATCCTCTCTTTGGATAGCAGACGGAGTAACACAGCTCCTATCCACCAGGAATCTCAAAAAGATTGTAGGCAAAGACAAACTTGTACGCATCAAGTTGTTAGAAGAATCGAACTCTCTTTTCCTTTCAGTGAAGGTTCAAGAATTATCCGATCAACAGACCCCTTCTCCCTAGCAAACGGGGCTATTTATAGAGGTTTCAGGGGTGAACGTGCCCCCCTAAAAATGCTCCATAATGGGGGGTTAACTTCCTCATTACGTGGGCAATAATTGACCCAATAACGAGGGCAGTTATAACCAAGACGCAAGTTTCGACCCTCGCGTCTTGTGCCGCAATGATGCTGAGACGCGGGTTTCGACCCTCGCGTCTTGGTGCTGCCGTGACGCTGAGACGCGCGTTTTGACCCTCGCGTCTTGGTGCTGCCGTGATGTTGAGACGCGAGTTTCAACCCTCGCGTCTTGGTGTTGCCGTGATGCTGAGACGCGGGATTCGACCCTCGCGTCTAGGTGCTGCAGTGATGGCTATGATTAGCCATGCATCTGGAGTTTGGACTCTACTTTTTGATGACTTGTCTTTAGTGATTTTTAGACAGCCTATAACGGTGTCATTTGCGAACCGAGCACGTCTTTGTAGTTCGTCCTCTCGTCAGTTCATCGTATTCTCATCTCTACAGATCGTGACCTAGACGACGGTCATTGCGAATTCGTTTTCTTGTCGAGGTCGTCTTTGCAGTTTGCTTTCTTGTCTCTGCATCCTCTCGTCGAGTTGTACAGGGACCAAGGTATTTAACAAGTTGAACCTCTCTGATATAGTTCTAATTTTATTTTTATATACAAAAAGAGTAAATAAACAGAATAATAAGGATGTATAATAATGATTTATTTAAGTACTATTTTTATCCAGACTGTTGGACTCTGGATTGTGGCATCAGTTGATTCTAATCTTTGCAGGTGGCTATGTCATTTTTAATATACTTTGTGTATTCTCCTTCAATTTTATATATTTTATCTATATATATAATACAAACTCTTTAGAGATTTTTAATGGAATCCATGTCCCTTCTTCAACACTGTTCTGGTGAAAGATTTAGCCTTGAATTCAGCTTCAATTTTCCTTAGTTCTTACAGATGTATTTTTTGTTTGGGTGTTGTTTGATAACCTTACTCTTGTTTTCGCTTTAAGTTTTCTTAGCGATTGAAGTGTTATATTTGTCATGTACAATCTGTATTTTCATAATTTTAGAATTTTGTAGCTGAAAAATTATTGATGCAGTCTATGGTGTTTGATAAGTGTTTGTTGAAAAGCCGAGTCCAAAAGTAACTTTTGCTGGTATCAGTTGCTCTATCTATAATCTTGAAAAACTTTTTATCTCAATTTTTATTCCATGACTTTGTTACAGGTGCAAAGTTGGTGAAAGGAAAATGTCGATGTCTCGATGATGGTGAAGTTCTAGCATTCCTAGCATCTTTGCAAAAGCAGAACTGTCAAAAGAACTCCGGAAATGTTGCTAAGCATTTTGGGATATCTCTGAAGCCTTCATGCATGCTATTGTTCAGATTATGTGTTTTTTTTTTTTAACTTTATGATCTTACGATTTATGCAACTATGGATCGGTCTGGTGAAGTTCTGAGAGAGAAAATTAGTTTCTTTTTATTTTCTCTTCCTTTTCTAAGATTTTGCTTACAGTGCATGTATTTAGTGAGAACTCAATAATACAAGAGTGAACTAAACTATGTTCTCAGTTCATTTGTGAGATTGATTATAAAAGAAATTAAATTGAGTTGGATTTGTACATGTGAAATCATGCATCGGTTCATAGCCGTTTGTTTCGCGTAAAACTCCGTAATTCGTAAATGACTTACTACTCAGTTACAACTACGGCGTTTATTTGGACCGTAATTCGTAAAACACTTACGTAACTCAACTAACACTCACTTGCAACCCAGTTACCACTCACTTACAGCCCAGTTATAGTTAAATTTGTGGTCATACAAATTTGTAATATTTTTTTTATTAATATTAAAATTTTTTAATATTTAACTTTTTTAATATTTATTTGCAGTATTAAAACTTTTAAAATCACCAAATAGTTAATTTTGTGGTCAACTTTTTCACTTACGACTTATACATTACGACAACCAAACACCGTAAAGTACAATACACTTTTCCACTTTACAATTTTATATTACCAACCAAACACCGTAAAATTTACATACATGTAACTCATTTACAATTGTAAAAGACTTTACCAATTACAATTACGAATTACGGCCAGTTACGACAATCAAACAGACCCAAAATGAAAATAGCTGTGCTCTATATCCAAGTGATCAAAATACCAGTGATCATATTCACATGATTCTTGTACCTAACAGTTATATCCAATAGATCAGTTTACCAATTATTATTTCATGACATGTGAAATCCCTTCTAGTGACATTGTGAGTCCCCAATCAACACAATCTTTTTCTCTACAAGGATGGTTTCTATCGGAGAAATTACACTATCGTAATGGTCATTTGCCAATTAGGATTCTCTCGAGGGAGAATAGCTGGCATTGATTCAGTCTCCCTTTGGCAAGATACAACTGCTGCTTGATTCGATGTAGTACCACACTTTGCATCTGTATATTTGTCACTGGCAGTAACATAGGCAAGACGGTATGTGAGGTTTGATTTACGTTTTGAACTATACCCTCATTTCTAGTAGGACTGAGAGCTGCCACATTGTGATCTGCTGGTACAAATGCACGTTCAGAAACAACACCATAACCTGGAGATAGATATAAAAGCATAAAACTTGAGGCATCATTGATTCAGTGTACACATAAAATCTCTAATAACCAAAGGACTAGATTCACAACCACAGCAGCAATTACCTTCCGAACCCTTACATATAGAGCTACCAAGTAAAAAATTGAAAAAAATATGAAGAGATCCAGAAAATGAGACAAAATCATGGTCCCTGAAAACTTTAACCAAGGACCCAATCATATAAATTAAATATAAATGACACACTCTCAAAATCAAAGAATTTAGATCATCTCAACTCTTATATGGAACTGTTAAACAAACTTATAATCCATATAACTCAAAAGGGGTAATAGAATCCACTAAATTATAATTTAATTTTTGCATCAATAAGTACAAAATCTACTCCAAACAGTAGAATCCACTAAATCCACTTTTAACATTGTGTCGAAAACGTCCATTGCAATGATATACATATATTCAAAATTTTAGAACATCAGTAGATTAAACTCCGAGGTCTTTGAGTTCATTCTTAAAAATGAGGTCTTGAGTTTATTCCTGCATTCAAGAGGCAAACATATTAGAATAAAAGAACTTTAAATGATATAACCATGCACAATTACTTTATAAGCTGAACTATAATCATGTGTAAAATTATCACCTTAGCTACTAGCTTAAAGATTGAATTGAGCCCATGGTATTACAGTCTTCCACATCTTCCTCAACAAAATCATTTTCATGCTCTTCTTCTGTGGGATTGGATGAGTTACATGCTTTGGATGGCCTAAAGAAATGTAAAGAAGTTAAAAACCCTAAATTATGAGTTTGTGTTTTTATTATAAAGCATAATCAGTGTAAGCAAATTCAACTTAGTTTTCAAAAAAGGACAGTTTCGAGCATTATGATTTTGTCCACGACGTTTGCATCGATTGCACATTCGATTTCTAACTTTTAGATTCTCTCGTCCTGCTTTCATTCTCGTCCCTTTATTTCTTCCTTTTGTTTTTGCTTGATCAGGATCATGCACAGTTATAGGAGAAAGTTTCTTTCGCTTTTTGCTCTTATCTTCAAAATGATCCTCAATAGATTTACCATTGTTGGATGATAGGAAATTTGCTTCATTGTATACCTCACGAAGTCGTTTTCCAACCAAATTAAAGGTTACCTTGGACATTAGCCCGAAATCAACCACCTTATTAGCCCAGTAGGATAATTCACTATGATGAGATGAAAAATTCATGCTACTACCATCTTCCATCAAATTTTCTTCTTTGTCTATAACTATTCCTCTTTAATATATTTAGTCCATCGTTGCAAAATATAAACTTTTGGTAATCTATTATAGTCATTATATTTTAGAACCGCCAAGATGTGTCGACAAGGAATGCCTGTAAGCTCAAACATCAAACACATATAACTTGCAGTTTGTTTTGCATTAAAATATTTCACTACTCTCTTGTAATCCTTATTTTCACATTTAGACACCTCATATCTTCTCTCACTTACGTCTTCTGCAATCATACAAACATTTAACATCAAACTGTTGTGTATCTTATCTTAAAACTTATAAAAGACATATGTCGTGTAGACTTGAGACATTTGATCTTCCATTGGCCATGGTGTCTTCAAAGTAGGTTTTTTCTCCAATGTCTTGTGATCTGCTTGAATTTCATTCTCTCATTGTCTTGCAAGAATCCTGTCATAAATAACGACAAACTCGTATAGGGTGTCCCGTCTTGAAACATGCGTGAACAAGTTTTAGTGATGAAAATCTATTTTCTCAAAAGATTTTCATATTGAACCAAAAAATCCACATCTTTGTTTTTGCTTGAGCTTTCCTTCACATCTCTGTAAGCTTTTATCACCACACAATTTTAAAGAGCTTCATATACTCTACTTGGTTATAGGATTGTGTTTGTGTTAGCTTAAAGAAGAAGATCACCATTTCTTATATTTGTGAAGTTGTAGAGGTTGCAGCCTCGAGTGAGCTAGTGAGCTCGATTGTAGGTGTTGCGGCACCAAGAGAGGGATTTGCAGGTCCATTGAGTTCTTGCGAAAACTTGTAAGAGTTGGCGATCTCGCGGGATTGGTTTAGTAGAAATCCTTTGTTGTGGTGAAGGCGGGGATGTAGAGCAATGACTCGAACCTCGAAAGACATTCTTGCATTTGTGATTGCTTTCTCTTTATCTCTTAACTCAACTCTTCTATTCTTGCATGCTACTATTGTTTATTTTATTGCAAGTATCTTTTATGTTGTAATTGCTCATTACTAGTTAGCTAGTAATTATTTTTAATCCATATTATTTGTCATCAACTACAGCCACCACCTATTCACCCCCTCTAGGTGATTTACAACCAACATATGAAGAAAATTTTAAAACAAGTACACAAATACTTGACAACCAACTCAATAGATAAGCTAGTGAGTTAGTTAGTGAGTAAAAAGAAGATTCTTTTTCTACTCAAGTTGCTCCTAGGAGAAAAATATGAATTCTAAATTATATTCATCTTGACGAAGCAAAAAAAATTCAACAATGTGTTGAAAAGCCTATTGAGAAAGTATGCATATTTGATGACTATCTTAGGTTTCTAGATAAAGTAATTAGAGATCATTTGGCTACATATAAATCTCGTAGGGAGCAAGTTGAATCATATTGTAAGGATAACTATAATGATGATGGACCTATTGAGGAAGTTATACAAGTGCATGAAGTGTGCATATTTGATGATAAGTCTCTATGTTTGGATGACTTATTTAGAGATGATTTGGTTACATATACACTCCCTGAGGAGAAAGTTGAATCATGTTGTGAGAATATATGCATAGTTGATGAGCCTCTATTTTTTGATGAATTGTTTAAGGATGAGTGCGTTCATAGTGGTGAGAAGATACATGTTGAAGATTTTAAGTCTAGAGTCTCCTTTGAGAAAAAGAAACTTGATTTGAATATTTTTACTTTCGATGCGTTAACCCTGATCAATCACGCAAAAATATAAGTCAAGAAGATATGATTACACATACATATTATATGGAGCAATTTGAGGATGATGAGGAACTTGAGTTCCAAGCAAAATTTGAGAATGAATTTCAAAAGTTTTGTGCCAAGATAAGTGCCAAAAATTGTGAGGATCCCTTTATGGATGATGAGCCTATATTGCTTGATGAATTTGATTATATTGATATTCATATTGAGATATGTAACGATAATCAATTTGTGAGGAATGAAAATAGGAAGACGATAAAGAGGAGGTTGAGAAAAATAAAAGACAAATTGGAGAGGATGAGAGATAAATTGACAAAAATATTGACCTCTCCAATTTCACCACTAAAGAGGATGTTGGCCCAAAGGCCATTATCCCGGTTATTTTGATGATAGCAAAACATATTTAGTTATGTATTTAATAATCTTGATTTTAAAGTATTTCAGGTTCAAGAAACAGATTTTGACGACTCCGCTAAAAGACTCACAAATTTGGAGTTCGCCCAACATTTGCATTCCCAAGCTAAAGCACATAGGAAGCTTCGGAATTTGCGTTGAAGAAAAGTTCAAGAAGAAGATCAAGACTTGCTAAAGAATCCAAGATTTGTACTCTGTTTATTTTCATTTTAGAATATTTTGTCAAAACTAAATAGTAGAAGTAGAGATATGGGATATCACACACACACATTTTCTAGAGTGGTTTATGGCTTCAAAATAATTTCTATTTCTATTTCCAAACTCAGTTTTAGTTGAACATATCTATTTTGGAAATACGATTTTAGAGAGACTAGTTTTTGGAAAAACATTTCTTTGAAAATCAAGTTTTTATCAAAAGAATTTTTACCAAGTATTTTACCTTGATAGTAGTATGACACATGCTCATACTCTATGATTTTTCAAGACCAAAACATTTTATCCAATACCCAAAACCAAAATCCAAAATTGTCCAGGTCTGTGAATTCTGATTTTTCAGAAATTCACAGTGACCGGTCGACCGGCTGTCGACCGGCACTCGACCGACATGCACAAATGTGCATGTGCGTATCAGTCGACCGGGAGTCGACCGATACTCGACCGGCCCCAACCTGCTGCTCTCTGGAAATTGCCAGTCGACCGACCCGGTCGACCGGTGAGCCCCAACGGTCGGATTTTTGACCGTTGGCGGTCGACCGACCCGGTCGACCGGTAGTCTGTCAAAAATTCTGACAGACTCAACAGCTATTTTTTCTGACTTTTTGACTTTTGGGATTTGTCTCCAACGAATCTCTTGAGCAGTTTTTGACCCATATAAATAGGTGGTCACTTCATATGATATGACTAATGATTTTAGAGCTATCAAGTGCAATTTTACAAAAGTTTCAAAGATTTCCAAAGTTTTCAAAAGAAAAGATTTTTCTCTCCAAAGCCTAAATTTCCATCACCTTTCTTGGAGCCTATTCCTCTACTTCTCTCTAGTTTTGCACTACACAATCCCATACTCTAAGTCTATTATTTGGTTCTAGGATTGTGCTTAGTGAGCTCTTTTGTAAAGTGGTCAAGTGTGATCACTTCCATTGTAATTGAGTGAAGTTGTAGAGGCATCGGCCTCAAGGCGAGCTAGTGTGCTCAAGGTGGTGAAGTGTCATCACGGGAGACGGACAAGTGTTGTCCTTGTATTGTTGATCCGGTGGGATCCTCAATAGTGGAAATCCTTCAAGTGTGAAGGCGGGGACGTAGAGCGTGGCTCGAACCTCGGAAACATATCGGCGTGTTTGCGTTTGCTCAAATTTCTCTAACTCTATCTCTTTTATTACTTGCACCTTTACCTTGTTTAATTCTTGCAAGTATTTGTATTGTGATAATTGTTAGAGTTAAATTTTAAATTCCGCATAATTGCCATTATCATATAGCCATCACCTATTCACCCCCCCTCTAGGTGATTTCAATTGGTATCAGAGCCTAACCCTACAACTTAGGTCTAACAACCTTAGGGAGATCCTTCATTTGGCTATATATATTTGCTTGTTGTTGTTTATTGCATTTTACTTGCTTGTGCATTCATGGCATCCATGGACTTTTCTAGCATTAAATCCCCTCCCAAATTTGATGGGTTGAACTTTCCTATTTGGAAAGTCAAGATGAACTTGTTTTTGAAATCCTTAGGTGTTAGGGTAGCTAGGGCCATTACCAAAGACTTCATTGAACCAACTAGTGATGAGAGCACATGGTCCGAGGATACCACCAAAGACTATGAAGCAAATGCTAGGGCACAATATGCATTAACACAAGCACTTAATGAAGATGACCTTGCACGCATCATTAATTGTAAATCGGCATATGAAGTTTGGAACATGCTTATTGTGACTCATGAGGGAACGTCACAAGTCAAGAGAGCAAAAGTTGACTTGTTACGTTCTCAATATGAGAATTTTTACATGATTGATAATGAGAGCATTGATGACATGCTCACTCGCTTTACAAAAATAACTAATGCTCTTTCTTCCTTAGGCGACAAGATTGACAACGATCAAAAGATAAGGAAGGTGATTCGAGCTCTTCCCAAAGCTTGGGAAGTCAAGGCGACAACCCTCAAGGAGCTAAATGACAAGGAGGAGATGGACTTCTCCGGCTTCATCGGAAATCTCAAAACACATGAGATGGAGATGAAGGTACGAGAAGAAAGGGAGGCACCCAAGAAGAAATCAATAGCCTTCAAAGTCGCTCCAACAATTCAAGACGAGGATGATTCATCGGACGAGTGCGATGAAGACTTCGCCATGCTCATCCGGAAGGTGGGCAAGATGTTTTACAAAAGGGGAAGACAAAGCAATTTCCGGCGAGGGAAACCTCAAGGGAGATTTGAAAGAAAAAGAGAGGAGCCCGGTCCTTGCTTCCATTGCAAGAAGATCGGTCACCTCATTGCCGATTGCCCCGCTCTCCAAGCGACCACATCCAAGAACGGGCAAAGAAAGAAGAAGGCCATGGTGGCTACTTGGGATGACACGGAGTCGGAATCCGAAGAGGAAGTCGACGCCGCGCACATGTGTTTCATGGCACATGGGGAGGATGCACCAAAGGTAACTCTAGAAAACTCTTTAGATGAAGATGAGTTAACTATGGATGAACTTGCACAATTTTTTGAAGAATTGCAAAATAGGTATGAAATTTCCCAATCTCAAAATAAGAAATTAAAAAGAGAAAATGAAGCTTTAAAACATAAAGTTGAAATAGTTGTTAAAGAAAAGGATGTTTTATCTAGCTCTTTTGGAAAATTGAAAAATGATTTTGATAAATATAAACTTGCAAATAAGGGTAAAACCACCATAGTTTCAATTGATAAAAATGATTTTGTTGAGATCCAAAAGCGTGTTGATGCTTTGGACTCCACACTTAAAAATTGTGCATTTGATTTGAAAAAGATAGTTTCTAAATTTCCTAAGGGAACACCCCAAGGGAAACATGCACAACATGCACATACACATGCACGGAAACATGCTCACACTCACAAGCATGCATACATGTATGGAAATGGTAGAATTTATGTTTGCACTCATTGTGGCCGCAAAGGCCATTTAGAAAAATTTTGTTATGCTAAAAATAATGTTAAGAATAAATATGTTTGGGTTCGCCCCGGTACTAACCCTAAAGGACCCTCAAAGATTTGGGTACCAAAAGATCCTCCAAATGTAGGTGACACAGGTGGATCTACTTCCTCCAAGACTTAGGGGGAGACGGTGCCCGGGTGGTAGATGCAACTAAGCTCAAAGTTCAAATCTAGCTTGCATCGCTATCGTGGAGGCACCTATTTTTGGAGATTGCCCTTAAATTGGTAACATCTCCATTTTAAAATAGTTGTTGATTTTTGGTAATGTATACATGTGTATAGAATTGCTAGTTTGTTTTTGTTCGTTATTGATACATGCTTATATAGAACTACCTTTCTATCATGTTGTGTTCATGCCTTGCGTTAATTTTCATATCTTGTATTTTTATGCCTTATGTCATATTTGTCCACATGTCCAATTTTTGTGTATCTATATGTATAGTTTAGATTTTGTGATTATATACTTGTATACATATAGACCTATTTTCATAAATAAAATAAAACCTTTTAAAAATTTTCATATTTGAGCAAATACCTTAAAGATGGCAATTGCGCACCTCAACTCATTCAAGAGGAATCAAGAGGATGAAGTTCAGAACCCGTCACTGGGTATTCGGCTTCAACATCTTTAAATCTTTGTTTAAATATGTAAAATAAAATTAAATCATTTTGTGTGAAGTTTTGTTGATATGATCACTAAATGAAGATTTAAAAATAATTGTTGTATCTCTGTATATTATAATATAACATATTTTTATTTGTTATAATTTTTATTTAAATTTTTTTTGGTCAGAATCTGGTAGCAAAATTTTCAGACTTACCGGTCGACCGGCCACTAACCCCAGTCGACCGGCTCTGTCTGAGGAAAAAAAAAAAAAATTTATTTTTTTGTGCTACCGGTCGACTGTTGGTATAGGACCAGTCGACCGATCTGGATGCAGGACTCTCTGTATCTTTTCGGTCGACCGGTCCCTCAATCCCAGTCGACCGATAGTCGTATTCTGGCGTATATCTGGACCTTTTCTTCACTGTTTCGGCTCTCTCTCTCATTTTCTCTCACAGCGACCGCAGGAGCTCCCCCCTCTCAAAATTTCCTACTTCAAATCCGTCCACCCGATCTTAAATTCCTTCAAAACCCATTTCATACTCCTCATTCCTAATTCGGATCTTCAATCTCAAGCCGATCCGTCCGTCAGATTCTCAGAATTTCTGGATTTTCAAGCTAGGGTTTCAGTTTTTTTTCAAAGGTAAAAATTTCGAATTTTTCACTTGTTCTTCATTTCTAGCTTAGATATATCACTTCTTTTGTCTTCATATTAGGTTGATTAATCATCTAGATCGTGCCTTTACCTGTAAAAACCCTAAAAATTTGATTTTTGTCATGGCTCCTAAAAGACATCGTTCTGAGAAGGGAAAGGGCACTGCCCAATCCTCATCTCAAGCCCCTAGGACTGATCCTGTGTTCCGTAACGATCTTGCCTCTGATCGTTACACACATTTAGCCCCTAGGAATACTATTTCGGGTAGATATGTGGCTATCCAAGACTTTGAACATCTAGATATCCCCCACATACTCCGTGCTAACAATCTTGTGGATTTTCTCTCCATCCGGGAGAAGGTTTACACATCTTTGGTTCCCTATTTCTATGCCAATTTTGAATTTAGTGGGAACCGGATTATTTCCCGTGTGATGGGTAGGGACATAAACATTTCCCTAGGTCAATTTGCTAGAATTCTTCATCTTTCCACTGATGGATTAGATGTTTACTCTTATGACCTACATGATTTTCCTGAATATCCGGAGGGTGAGTCTTCACTCACCGCATCCACTCTTCTTCACCGGGATGACAATCCCGATCTAGTGAGGAATGAGATTGTGAGTCAGTATTCCCTCCAATCTCAGGTCCTTGCTAAGATTATCTTTCATAATATCGTGCCTAAATCCGGTGAATTTAGCCATGCTCGAGGTCCTGTTCCCTTGATTATCTATTGCCTCCTTAAAGGCATTAGGATAAATTTCCCTCGAGTGATCGCTTCTCACATGAGTGGTGATCAGATTCGTACTGCTGGTAGGAGTCTGCCTTACGGCATGCTCATTACCCATCTGCTTAGGGCTTTAGACTTCGATCTTTCTGGTCAAGCCTCTTCAAAACCCTCTTCTGATATCAACACTGCTGCCTTGAAGATGATGGAAGCTCAGTTGCGTCGACACGCAGCTGTGCAACCACCACCTGTTCCTGCAGCTGATCCAGCTCCAGCTCCACCTCCTGTTTTTCCTGCTCCTGAGTTTCAGGGTGCTTCTTCTTCTGAGCTCCGCTCGCAGATCGAGGCACATCAGGCCTGGGTCGGTGAGCAAGTCTCTGCACTTCGTGCAGATATGGCTGCTCGTGATGCTTCTCTTCGGGCAGATATGGAGGCTCGTGCTGCGATGGATGCTGCTTTTCGGGCGGAGGTCCGAAACGACTTGTCCTATATGGCTGAATCCATGAGATTTGTGGATGTTCAGTTCCAGTCCTTGTTCACTAAATTGGACATAGTCGTTCCTGATGGGACTCCGGGTGCTCGTCGTCTCCCTGCTGCTGGTCCTCCTTTCCCTCCCAGAGCTCGCGTCTCTGTTCCACCACCGCGCCCCAGAGTTGATGCCGTGGATACAGAGGAGGTAGATTCCTCTTCTTCCTCAGATGATGGTGATGACCAGACGATGGCCGAGGACTCTGATGATGACGAGGAGGAGGATGACGAGGCGACTGAGTGATGCTGATGAGTGACCTCCCCTTTATTGATGATGTCAAAAAGGGGGAGAGTTATCTGGAGAGTTATTTGGAGAGAGAGAGATATTTTGTTATGACTCCTTTATTATTTTTGTTATGTACTTGACTTATTTTGTTGTGTTGGACACCTTTTATTTCTGTGTTGTGGACATGTATTGTTATGTATTTATGTCATGTTGAGACTCATTTCCTTTTATCTATGATATGACTTGTGTAGTTGAGATTTTTCTATGGGCATGGATATATGATGTTTATGATTTAGCAATTGTGATAATATGCCTGAGTATGATTTTTTTATATATGCATATGTTGAGGGGGAGCTTCATTTGAAGACTCTACCCAAAATATCTTGTGATAACTACATATGTTTTGCCATCATCAAAAAGGGGGAGATTGTTGGCCCAAAGGCCATTATCCCGGTTATTTTGATGATAGCAAAACATATTTAGTTATGTATTTAATAATCTTGATTTTAAAGTATTTCAGGTTCAAGAAACAGATTTTGACGACTCCGCTAAAAGACTCACAAATTTGGAGTTCGCCCAACATTTGCATTCCCAAGCTAAAGCACATAGGAAGCTTCGGAATTTGCGTTGAAGAAAAGTTCAAGAAGAAGATCAAGACTTGCTAAAGAATCCAAGATTTGTACTCTGTTTATTTTCATTTTAGAATATTTTGTCAAAACTAAATAGTAGAAGTAGAGATATGGGATATCACACACACACATTTTCTAGAGTGGTTTATGGCTTCAAAATAATTTCTATTTCTATTTCCAAACTCAGTTTTAGTTGAACATATCTATTTTGGAAATACGATTTTAGAGAGACTAGTTTTTGGAAAAACATTTCTTTGAAAATCAAGTTTTTATCAAAAGAATTTTTACCAAGTATTTTACCTTGATAGTAGTATGACACATGCTCATACTCTATGATTTTTCAAGACCAAAACATTTTATCCAATACCCAAAACCAAAATCCAAAATTGTCCAGGTCTGTGAATTCTGATTTTTCAGAAATTCACAGTGACCGGTCGACCGGCTGTCGACCGGCACTCGACCGACATGCACAAATGTGCATGTGCGTATCAGTCGATCGGGAGTCGACCGATACTCGACCGGCCCCAACCTGCTGCTCTCTGGAAATTGCCAGTCGACCGACCCGGTCGACCGGTGAGCCCCAACGGTCGGATTTTTGACCGTTGGCGGTCGACCGACCCGGTCGACCGGTAGTCTGTCAAAAATTCTGACAGACTCAACAGCTATTTTTTCTGACTTTTTGACTTTTGGGATTTGTCTCCAACGAATCTCTTGAGCAGTTTTTGACCCCTATAAATAGGTGGTCACTTCATATGATATGACTAATGATTTTAGAGCTATCAAGTGCAATTTTACAAAAGTTTCAAAGATTTCCAAAGTTTTCAAAAGAAAAGATTTTTCTCTCCAAAGCCTAAATTTCCATCACCTTTCTTGGAGCCTATTCCTCTACTTCTCTCTAGTTTTGCACTACACAATCCCATACTCTAAGTCTATTATTTGGTTCTAGGATTGTGCTTAGTGAGCTCTTTTGTAAAGTGGTCAAGTGTGATCACTTCCATTGTAATTGAGTGAAGTTGTAGAGGCATCGGCCTCAAGGCGAGCTAGTGTGCTCAAGGTGGTGAAGTGTCATCACGGGAGACGGACAAGTGTTGTCCTTGTATTGTTGATCCGGTGAGATCCTCAATAGTGGAAATCCTTCAAGTGTGAAGGCGGGGACGTAGAGCGTGGCTCGAACCTCGGAAACATATCGGCGTGTTTGCGTTTGCTCAAATTTCTCTAACTCTATCTCTTTTATTACTTGCACCTTTACCTTGTTTAATTCTTGCAAGTATTTGTATTGTGATAATTGTTAGAGTTAAATTTTAAATTCCGCATAATTGCCATTATCATATAGCCATCACCTATTCACCCCCCCTCTAGGTGATTTCAGAGGACACATTTGAATAATGAAAAACGAGCTCAAGGGAGGAAACCCCACATGTAGGTAACATTTTTTCTTCTTTTTTTTCTTTTTCATGCATACATGCATTCATTCATACATTGAGGATAATGCATGAGATAGGTATGAAGGAGGGTTTACTAACATACTAACATAGATAAGTTTACTAACAATTTTTTCCTTTTAAAATACTTTTTGAAAAAATAATATTTTGATTTTTTTGTAAGTAATTAAGTTAATTTTAAGGAATAGAAAAATCATAATTAGGATTTCTTAATACTTAGTCAAAATAAGATTTGTTTGATTCTTAGGATTAGGAGGAAAAATTAAAAAAGTAATTTAGTCTTGATTTTTTTTTACCTTGATGAAATATGCATTTTTCATACACTTACACACTTAGGATTCAAAAAAAAGACTCTTGTTCCTTAGAAAAAATATATATGAAAAATATACAAATATAATTATTAATTAGTTAGGTGTTTTGGACTAAGGAAGCCTTGGTATTTACGTGAAAGGTAATTAGGTAAGTTTGAGAAAAAAATTATCTATGAATATAATATATGTAATAGCACATCAAATAATCAATTAGTTAGGTATTAGGACCTCAAGAAGCCTTGATACTAACACAAAAGAAAATTAGATGTGCTATACATATTAAAAAAGTGCTTAAAGGGTAACGAAGTGATAATACTTTGAATCTTCTTTCAATATATATATATATATATATATATATATATATATATATATATATATATATATATATATATATATATATATATATATATATATATATATATATATATATATATATATATATATATATATATATATATATAGTGAGTTGATCCCTTAAGAACGGTTCTCATGGATTCCTGTGAGAACTTTCACGTGAGCCGTCAGATCTGATAGAGATCTGGTTTTATTTGATCTAATCTTTTAGATCCGACAGCCCCCGTGAAAGTTCTCACATGAATCCGTGAGAACCGTTCTTAGGGGATCAGCTCCCTATATATATATATATATATATATATATATATATATATATATATATATATATATATATATATATATATATATAGAGAGAGAGAGAGAGAGAGAGATAGATATATATACATACATATGTATATAGATATGTATACATACATATGTATATATATACATATGTATGTATACATATATATATACATATGTATGTATACATATATATACATATATGTATACATATATGTATGTATATATGTATATGTATATGTATATGAAAAACACCTAGAGGGGGGGGATGAATAGGTGTTAATGCTAATCTAATGATCTTTTTCAACAACTAAGTATAAATGATGCAAGCGGTCACTCAAAATAAGAAATTGAAGCCGAATTCCCCGTGAAGGGCTCTAGAACTTCTCCTCTTTGATTCCTCTAGATTATGAGTTGAGGCTCGTAATTGCTTTCTTGTTGAAATGAGTAAAGACCGGAAATGCAAGTAATGAAATGAATCCAATAATGAAGTGCAAGCAAGAGGTATTACAAGATAGAAATGTAAAGCAATGAAAAAGCAATAAGAAAACCAATCGCAAACACAAGTAATTTGTTTCGAGGTTCGAGCCACTGCTCTACGTCCCCGCCTTCACCACTATGAAGGATTTCCACTAAATCCACAAAGGAAATTTTCACACCGGAACCTTTACACCCAAGGGATTACAATTGGTCTACACAAGACCGGAGTACCCAACTCCAACCAATCCAACCTCTACACATGAGGAATCTCAACACAAGGAAATACAAGTCACTTGGTGATCAAAAGACCACAAACTCTCTCTTACAACTTCTTATAGAGTGGAGATGATTTTTGGCTCAAGAAGTGAAGTGAGAAAAATTTCAGTTGTAAAGAAGTAAAATAGCTTGTAAACCAACTGAAAACTTTAGCAAATGAAAGAACTTTGAAAAGCAATGCAAGTAAACTTTCTTCTCTTTTGAAAAACTTGAAACAATAGGAATTTTTTCTTGTATTAAACATGTAACCAATGACCTCTATTTATAGGGAGAGAATTCATATCATCCATAATGAATACTAGGTCATTAGGGTAGAGTTTAGCCACTAGGAATTAAGAAATAGGTGTAGGAAATATTAAAAATAAAACAGATTTCAAGAAAGAGCCGTTGGACTCTTTTGACGGCTGTCGGTCGACCGGCAAGCCACATGGCAAAAGAGCCGTTGGCTTCGGTCGACCGGTCCGGTCGACCGCAGGCTTACACAAACAGAATTTTTGAATTGTCGATGGACTGAGCTGGTCGACCGACAAAACTCGAGACTAAGGGTCTTGCAGTCGGTCGACCGCAAGATTTGTCGGTCGACTGGCCCGGTCGACTGGCAGACGTGCACAGACGTGCACGCCCAAGGCCACAAGTCTCGGTCAACCGGACGGTCGACCGATCTGGCCTGAAATAGGTCGGGTTGACCGCCCGGTCGACCGTGAGGCCTGAAACAGATTTTTTTTGAAAATATTTTTGAACTTTGAAAAAATTTTGGAAATATTTTTAAATGGTCTGAGATTTGAGTAACATGCTATAGGAGTTGAAATACATGTTTTACACTAGATATAAAAATATGAAATATTTTGAAGCATGTATATCTATCAAACATGCACCAAAACCAACTAACCAAAAAAAACTTATATTTTGAAAAGTGAAAATGTGTGCGTGTGTTTTCTTGAGCACAACTTATCATGTCCTAACTCTTTAACATACTAATTCTTATAATGGTTTTAGGTGACTACAAGATCTTCAATATGGGCTTTTCCATGGGCAATGTTGAATAACTTGAAATCTTAATCCCGTATTGAGTCAACTTGAGTCAATCACCGCCTTCCTTTAGGAAGAATACTTCTTGAATCCTTAGAACCCTGAAACAAACTTAAACACTAAAATATGATCAGTACAAATAACTATATATGTTTTGTAATCATCAAAACTCCAAAACTGGGTAATTGTAACCTTGGGCCAACAATATATATGTATATAAGGCGTAAGAGTAAGAGTTGAAAAATCTTGAGTTAAAAATTCACGGTCACGAAGATGCATATGATTTAGGATAAAATAATAGACTAAATGAGAAATAAAATTTTAATTCTAACCTAAATTGATAATAAGTTTTTGCATGAAAACTAAGTCTAGGAATGAATAATTATGTCATCCTAAAACTATATATTAACTTGATTTTTGCAAAAATCTTTCAAATGTTTTTCTCTTTCAAAATAAATTTTAAAAACACTAATACTTTATTTTCCTTTCTTTATGTATTTTGTGGGTGTAATTTGAAAAACACCTAGAGGGGGGGTGAATAGGTGTAAGTGCTAATCTAAGAAACTAAATGCAAACTAAGTGCGCTAAATGCGGAAGCTAATGCAAATTATGCACAAACTAATACAATACAACAAGTGTAGCCGAATTCCCCTTGCGAGGCTCTGGACTAACTCCCCTTGATTCCCCTTGAAATGGGTTGAGGCGCTATGTGAATCTCTTATTGGATGAGTATAAGTTGGGCACATACACATAAGCAATCCAAGCAATGTGCACACACAATCAAGCCAAGCAATCAAGGATATAGCAATATGGATTATGCAAGGCACAACACAAGCAAATAAATATGACAAGATGAATTATACTCAACACAAGCAAATATGATATGAATGAAGTATGATGCTTTGCATAAATGTAAAGAGAGAGAGTTTAGAGACAAGTGGATCAAAACGCAAACACAAAGATATGTTTCGAGGTTCGAGCACCCTTGCTCTACATCCCCGCCTACACCACCGTGTAGGATTTCCACTATCTCAACTCCCACCGAGAGAACCTCCACCGAGGAGGATTTCTTACAACTCTAGGAGTACCAAACTCCTCTCTCAAACAACCACCTCACAACCGAGGGGTAGGGGCCGTAGCCAATACAACAACCAATACCTCTACCGAAGAGGCTCACAACCAATCTCAATCACCTCACACTTGAGGGATACAAACCAATCACCCGATCACCTCTACCTAAGAAGGATACAACAAGAATAAGGGTGTACAACTTAGAGGTTACAAACAACAACCTCAAAACTCTCTCTTTCTTTCTTTTCTTTTCCACAAAAATAAGATCCTAAATAGATTAGGATAGGTGATAGCTCAAGTGTGGAAACTAGGTGTTTTTGGAAACAAGCAACAAAGAAAAACTACTTGGGAAATCTCTTGTATATGATAGAAATTAAAGATCAAAACAATATCCCAAAATCCTAGTTTTCTTTGATTTTTCAAAAACCCAAAAACAATAAAGATGAAATCTTTTTAGCACAAAAACTATTTTGAAAACTTGTTTAAACACTAGAGAAACACTGAAATTTTTCTTCTTGAAAACTTGGCCAAAATCCCCAAAGAGATGGGGTTTATATAGCCCCTAAACAAAAATAGCCGTTAGGCTGATGTGGCAGCCTGACAGGCCACCGGTCGACCGGTCCGGTCGACCGCCAACGGTCAGAATTATGACCGTTGGGCAACTGCGGTCGACCGGCCCGGTCGACCCAGAAAACCCGAGAGCAGAGCTCTCAACTCGGTCGACCGTCCCGGTCGACCGTGTCTATGCCTAACAGACGTGCACGTCGGTCGACCCGAACGGTCGACCGGCCCTTGGTGCGGTCGACCGTCAGGGTTAACCAACCAGCCTGTCAGCACAAAAACAAGGTCAGAAAATTTGGAAAAATATTTTATAAAAATCTTTTATCTCTTCTGAAAATTCCATAAAACTTGTTTTATTATTTCATATTAAAACATAAACATGTGATAAAAATTTCAAGACAATATATCAACATATCAATTCATTTTTGTGTCTTGCCAATTTTATCAAAAAAACAAAACTTGTATTTTGTCAAACTTGATTTTTTCCAAAACATGAATAGGATAGTCAAAATAAGTTTGTCTAGCAAGTTTAAAGCATGTATGTATATCTAGACCATATCTAATATACATAGGTATAAAGTAAACTTGTTTTGATCTATTATTCATGAAAACCAAGAACCAAATCATGAAACGTGTGTGTTTTGTGCACTTGAGCATATCAACTAAACTAAGCTTTACAAATGGATCTAAAACTCTATCTAAACTAGGATACCTAAGTCTTCTTGTCGATCTTCCATCTTCAAGTAGACTCGATCCCAAACGCGTGATCCTCCAAGTGCAAAGGTATGATCTTTAAGCTTTGGCACCGGAATCAACATGGAAAGCTTCTAAACTCCTTGTTGAAGCTAATCACCAACTAATATCTTGTTAATGATCTGAAACTTAGAAACACAAGAATATTAGTAAACATAACTACATGAGTTGATCATCATCAAAACTAGAGTGGAAGGCCATTGGGCCAACAATCTCCCCCTTTTTGATGATGACAAAACTCATGGAGTTATATATGCATGGATTAAAGATAAGCTTCAAGGAAGCTCCCCCTTAACTCATGCATAGGGATAAACAATAAATATATGCAATGAATATTAAACATGAAACATGCATATGCATAAACAATAAATGGTTCTAGATATCAAATGGAATATTCAAAACAAAATAAGCTCTAGATACCAATTACAAAGCAAACTCTATAAATCAATTAAACTTAGTATTCTTGAGATTCTTGAGATTAAAACATAATATATGCATAAACATAAGCATGCATATAAAACTTCATAAATCTTTCTCCCCCTTTTGTCAATCATCAACAAAGGGGTAATCAAAACCATAAATAAAACGAGGGGTAAAAATCTTTCTTCCCCTTTAAGTCAAACAAAACAATAAAAGACAATGTTCTCCCCCTTTTTGTCTAAAACAAAAACAAAATCAAAAAGGGGTGACTTTAAAAACATGATATCAATTGAAAATATGTCAATGAAGCATCTTGATACCAAAAGAAAATAAACAAGGATAATAAGTGTTATATGCTATATACATTCATGAAGAGGAAGACGCTAAGTTAGCTTCTCTACACATATGCATTACATGAAGGAGGGAAGTTAAGCCCTAATTCACATAACACACATTATGTAATGAATAAGAGGAGATGTGAAGCTCCCCCTACAAACGTGTACCACATAAAGAAGAGATGTGAAGGTCTTCAATACACAATACACTCAACATGAATCTATATGAAGAGATGTTAAGCTCTCCTTGCATATAAGCAATACAAATCAAAACTTTGAATATTTTCTTTAAACAAAATTTTGGAAATACCAATTGTAATTAAACATAAGTCTTGAATTCTTAAACATGAATCTTGAAACCAAAACAAATTTGAATTTCTTAAATATGATACCAATTGTAAATATTTTACCAATTGAAAAGATTTTACATAGAAACATTGATACCAATTGTAAGAATTGTTCATTTTAAAACATATAAACAAATTTGATGTTGATATCATATGTTTAAATAACAACTTTTAATCATAAAGTGTGGGAGTACAAATACCAATTGAAATACAAAATCAAATTTTCTCCCCCTTTATGAAATACAAACTAAAATATGCATAGTCTTGATACCAATTTAAAAGTAATTAATTGAAACAAAAGTGAAACTCAAGGTGTTGGGTCATGCTAGAGCTTGAGTAAACAAAAACTAAAATTTGTGATTTTTTTTTTGAACACAAATAAAACATATATGTATGAAAATTTAGATACCAATAGAAATTGATACCATTGAAATTGAAGCATACATACATAAACAAATATATGAGTATACCAAAAATGTCAAAATTGATACCAATTGAAAGAGTTCAATGATACCAATTGAATCAACAATAATAATCAAGTGTATATCTCATATAATCTACCACCCAATCAAGGTTCAAGTTTTAAATGATTTTCATTTTAAAGCATACATGACCATGATCTCCCATCCATCCGCCCATAGATGGTAGGGGTTTTCAAAAATAGATTTGAAAATTAGGTTTAGTTTGAAAATCACTACCAAATGAAGAATACGAACTAGTTAAAATGGAAAAACTTATTAACTAGTACGAAATCCTTCAAGTAAGGAATAAAACAAAATAGTTTTCATAAAACACATGTAAATCACATAACACTTAAAAACACTCAATATTCAATAAAGTCCATACATGCTCATGAAAAACATACTCATGAGAAATATTTAAAAATGGTGAGTGTATAAGTAATGTGTGACATGGCATTATGAAATTTCCAATATAGCTCAAAATTCCTTGAAACAAGAAAACATGAAAACATAAAAATCATCTAAACTATTTAATCTTCAAGGTGTATGTATGTCTTATACAAACTAAAGTATACATACATATCCAAAACATAAAGAGTCCACAAAATATATGCATTAAGGCACGTGGCTCAAAAAGGATACTCATGTATAGCCAATAGTTTGGATAAGATGGACATATACATGAAGTTAAACATGAACACATGAAAACTTGAAACTCACGAAAGACTAAATTTTCATAACAACAATTTTCAATTCAAGGTATATGTATGAATTGTCAACATAATAAGTATACATACATATCCCTAAACACAATTTGAGTCCATAATAGAAATTTGCATGAAAGGCAAATGACTCAAGGGGTATACATGTATATCTTAAAGTTAGGCAATACAAACATATACATGAAGTGAAAACTCATAATCACAAATCCAAAAATAAGAATACAAGTTTAAGATGTATGAATCATCAAAACTAGACTATACTAGCACATCTAATGGGTTCAAATAAGCATTCAAGCTCAACATATATAGATTTATTTGTGGCCCACTCTATGTACAAGTATATAACTAGTCTTAATGAAAACTAACACTTAAACATATATTCAAAAACATGAAGCATCAAAACTAGATAAAATTCATCATGATAAAACTAAAACATGATTACTATGTAAATTCACATGTATTAGATTTATGATGTACATTATAGCTAAACAAACGGTGAGAACACTAAATATGGGTTCATATAAGTATGTGTGTCTCAAATACTATAAATGTATGTCAAGGATCTAATAATCATGACATTTACATACTAATCCAAAGACAATGAAAAACATGCTAGAAACAAATGAATATGAGAGCATGTAAACAATAACTATGAGAGTTAGAGATTTATACCAAAACCGATGAGGGCACTTCTCTAATTCTCTAAACCAAGGTGGTCATCCCACCATCTCTTCCCTTGAAGGTGATGCATCCAAATGATCTCCTTTAGGCTCGGAACGCATCCACTCCAAGGTGCCATCATTCTCACGTCATGTGAGAGCCCACACCTACATCAAAAATTGGAGGGGTGGTTTTTGGTACCCATACTCTTTTGGGTCCATGGGGGTTAGTCCCTTCTCTAACCCAAACAAAATTCTTTGCTAAATTAGGAGTATGTAATCTATCATAATAAAATTTAGCAAGATGGCCCTTACGTCCACAATGTGTACAAGTATACACATGAGCATACATGTGATGATGGTGTCCGTGAGGAGCATGTGTATGCCGTGTATGGTGTGCATGCACAAATGGAACTTGTTTCTTTCGAACCAAGGATTCCAACCGTGTATGGTTCTTAGCACATTGGCTCATAGTGGAGCCCAAACAATCCATTTTCTTCTTTAACAAATTTATATCATTTTCAAGCATAGAAGAAGTGGAACATGCAATAGGTGATTTAGGTGAAACTACCCTAGCAAGGCAAACATGTGCATCAATCTTATTTTGTAAAAATTCATTTTTCTTTAAACATGCATCCAAATCTTTAGAAATTGAAGCAATCTTAATTTTCAAAGAATCATTTTCTTTTAAAACAAAATCTACTTTTGAAGACAAGTTTTCATTTTTCTTCAAAAGAACATGGCAATCATTTTTATTTTTCAAAAAGTTATTTTCTTTAAGTGCAAAATCTAATTGAGATCTCAATGAATCCCTTTCATTATAGACCTCAACCTTCTCTTGCAAAACACAATCAAGTCTAGAATGCAAACTCTTATTTTCTTTTTCAATTTCTAGACTTTTCTTTTTCAAAATCTTATATTTTTCTATTAATTTTTCACAAACAATAGAAAGTTCTTCATTTAGAGCATGGGCATCAAAATTATCACATGAAGAACTAGAGCAATCTTCACTATCTAAGTGGGGTTCCGAATGTACCTCAAGGGAGTCATTCCCTTGGACCATGAAGCATTGTGAATCGGATTCTCCACTAGATTCCTCCGGTTGGTTTGGCACTTGAAGCTCGGAGGTGGTGGTGGTTGCTGTTAACTTGTTCCATACTGCAAAAGCGGAATCAAGGTTAGAAACACGTAAAAGATAATCTTTAGATAAAGTGCTTCTAATGGCCTCTAGGGCTTGTACATTGGCCCCTATATGATTGCTATCACCAAGATAACATCTCTTGGTGGCCGCAAGGAAAACATGCAAACCTAGGGTCTTTAGGTACATGGACATCTTATACTTCCAAACATCAATGTTGGAAGGGTCAAAGCTAGGAGGGGTCATGAAGTCCATGGTAAACTATATATGAATGTGCAAACAAACAAATGCAAATGAGATTAGCAAGCAAATGGATCACTCCTAGGATGTTAAGCCTAAGTATCAGGAGCACTAGCTCTGATACCAATTGAAAAACACCTAGAGGGGGGGTGAATAGGTGTAAGTGCTAATCTAAGAAACTAAATGCAAACTAAGTGCGCTAAATGCGGAAGCTAATGCAAATTATGCACAAACTAATACAATACAACAAGTGTAGCCGAATTTCCCTTGCGAGGCTCTGGACTAACTCCCCTTGATTCCCTTGAAATGGGTTGAGGCGCTATGTGAAGCTCTTGTTGGATGAGTATAAGTTGGGCACATACACACAAGCAATCCAAGCAATGTGCACACACAATCAAGCCAAGCAATCAAGGATATAGCAATATGGATTATGCAAGGCACAACACAAGCAAATAAATATGACAAGATGAATTATACTCAACACAAGCAAATATGATATGAATGAAGTATGATGCTTTGCACAAATGTAAAGAGAGAGAGTTTAGAGACAAGTGGATCAAAACGCAAACACAAAGATATGTTTCGAGGTTCGAGCACCCTTGCTCTACATCCCCGCCTACACCACCGTGTAGGATTTCCACTATCTCAACTCCCACTGAGGGAACCTCCACCGAGGAGGATTTCTTACAACTCTAGGAGTACCAAACTCCTCTCTCAAACAACCACCTCACAACCGAGGGGTAGGGGCCGTAGCCAATACAACAACCAATACCTCTATCGAAGAGGCTCACAACCAATCTCAATCACCTCACACTTGAGGGATACAAACCAATCACCCGATCACCTCTACCTAAGAGGGATACAACAAGAATAAGGGTGTACAACTTAGAGGTTACAAACAACAACCTCAAAACTCTCTCTTTCTTTCTTTTCTTTTCCACAAAAACAAGATCCTAAATAGATTAGGATAGGTGATAGCTCAAGTGTGGAAACTAGGTGTTTTTGGAAACAAGCAACAAAGAAAAACTACTTGGGAAATCTCTTGTATATGATAGAAATTAAAGATCAAAATAATATCCCAAAACCCTAGTTTTCTTTGATTTTCAAAAACCAAAAACAATAAAGATGAAATCTTTTTAGCACAAAAACTATTTTGAAAACTTGTTTAAACACTAGAGAAACACTAAAATTTTTCTTCTTGAAAACTTGGCCAAAATCCCCAAAGAGATGGGGTTTATATAGCCCCTATACAAAAATAGCCGTTAGGCTGATGTGGCAGCCTGACAGGCCACCGGTCGACCGGTCCGGTCGACCGCCAACGGTCAGAATTATGACCGTTGGGCAACTGCGGTCGACTGGCCCGGTCGACCCAGAAAACTCGAGAGCAGAGCTCTCAACTCGGTCGACCGTCCCGGTCGACCGTGTCTGTGCCTAACAGACGTGCACGTCTGTGCACGTCGGTCGACCCGAACGGTCGACCGGCCCTTGGTGCGGTCGACCGTCAGGGTCGACCGACCAGCCTGTCAGCACAAAAACAAGGTCAGAAAATTTGGAAAAATATTTTATAAAAATCTTTTATCTCTTCTGAAAATTCCATAAAACTTGTTTTATTATTTTATATTAAAACATAAATATGTGATAAAAATTTCAAGACAATATATCAACATATCAATTCATTTTTGTGTCTTGCCAATTTATCAAAAAAACAAAACTTGTATTTTGTCAAACTTGATTTTTTCCAAAACATGAATAGGATAGTCAAAATAAGTTTGTCTAGAAAGTTTAAAGCATGTATGTATATCTAGACCATATCTAATATACATAGGTATAAAGTAAACTTGTTTTGATCTATTATTCATGAAAACCAAGAACCAAATCATGAAACGTGTGTGTTTTGTGCACTTGAGCATATCAACTAAACTAAGCTTTACAAATGGATCTAAAACTCTATCTAAACTAGGATACCTAAGTCTTCTTGTCGATCTTCCATCTTCAAGTAGACTCGATCCCAAACGCGTGATCCTCCAAGTGCAAAGGTATGATCTTTAAGCTTTGGCACCGGAATCAACATGGAAAGCTTCTAAACTCCTTGTTGAAGCTAATCACCAACTAATATCCTGTTAATGATCTGAAACTTAGAAACACAAGAATATTAGTAAACATAACTACATGAGTTGATCATCATCAAAACTAGAGTGGAAGGCCATTGGGCCAACATAATTCACTGAAAATCCGTACGAGATAAAACTTGTCATCTAGGGATAAACCTAGAAGTTTAACGACTTGTTGCACGTGTTAAGTGCAATCATGATTCTTATGAAAGTGAGCTAGGTTAGATTTGGTTTTTTCTTTTTTAGTTTTGCTCGATGACGATCAAAAGTAGGTGTGGGGGTGTGATTGCATCTCAATTTTACATTATTATCATCACATTTGTACATTTATCCTTAGTTATCCTTTATTTAATTTTTCTATTTAACCCTCTTTTTTTGTCTATAGTGTGTAGTTATTTAAATAGGAATATAAGAGTAGAAGAAACTTCTATTTCATCAATTTATCCACTTATCCTATCTAAATTTGAATTTCAAGTTAAAACTAATTTGAAATAAAGATGAAGAGAAGAATAGAAGAAGATAATCCCTATCTAATTCAGAGATAAAGGAGACAACCAATTCAAATCAGGTTGCTTGAGCTCCAAGTCAAAGACAAAGAGGAGAATTCAAATTTAAACTCGGATTTATAGATAAGTTATTTTCTAAGTTATCTAGGAAATAAGATTTTTAAATTCTGGAGTTCAAACGAAGATTCTAAGCATATATTATCAAATAGACGGACCAAATGAAGCCACACACCAAAATAAAGTCCCAGACTCTCCTATATTGCCATAGAAACGCGGCAAAAGCCGCGTTTCCACGGCTTTCTTCTGGCAGTTGGCTTGGTGGTTTGGTGTGAGAGTTCGACTGGGACTCTACTTCCTATTCTTTCCGATAAATAGTACCCACAGGCAACAGAGGAGGGGATCTTAGATCTAATCTTGGGATCTAACTTAGGATTGTTCTTTAGTTTCTTCTCCATAGTAATTTCTAGTTTAGTTGGAGAGAAAGATTTATAAAGAAGGAGGGAGCTCTTATAATTGACGGTGACAACTTCAATAAAGGTTCTTTTATTCTTCTTTTCAATTTTCTTTTCATTGATATTTAATTGCTTTCTTTACATGCTTTCTTAGTTTAGTTTAATCATGAGTAGCTAGATATTTTTCATTGCTTGCTAATATATCACGACAATCACATCTAAGTTTAGTAATCATATACATGCTTAAACCTTAGAACAATCTTGAATGCACATGAGGATGTGAACTAGATCAATTATTTGTTAGCACTTCTTAAATTGTTTTTCTTAATCTATACTTGATGAACATCTTGATATTTTAATGTTAAACTTTAATTAGTGTTATTTCAAATAGGGTTAAGATTTGCGAGTATGTTCTAAACTAAGTGTTATTTCTAAAGAATTTCTTATCCTATACTTGATGAGCAATCCTGATATTTTAATGTTAAATCTTGGTTAGTATTATTTCAATCATAGCCTTGTTTCTATTTTATATATCTTACTTGATGTCTGTGGTAGATTGTTGTTCAAAAGGAAACAAGTACACAAAAACGTGTAATTTGCAGTGTGAAATGTGTGCTCAAAATGGTGCTACTGTTTCCTCGAAACTATAATTATAGCTAAGAAGCTAAACAAGTCGTATCCACAAGGAGGGAAAGCGATAGAAGCATGTGTTTGATTTTGTATTTGTTTTGAGAAATTCTTCTTTTGTTTCAAAGAATTTTTAAAGAAAATAAAAGAAAGAAATGTTGTAAAGGGTTGGTTGATGGCATGTGAAAACAAACTAAAATAGTTGGCTTGTAGGAAATGTGAAGCAAAAACAGGATACAAAGGAAGAAGTTAGAAAGCAGTAGAAAACAAGTTGTGGGAAAAAGAAAACGGTTTCGAAGACTTCAAAATGAAAGAAGTGTTTTAAAATAGAAAGAGAATGAAAAATGAAACAAATTTTGAGAAGATGGTTTCAAGAAAAGAAACTAGAGAGCAAAATTTGAGAAAAGTAAAAAAGTAGAGTTTGCTTTTCAAATGGTGAAAATGCATGACTAACCTCCTATAATTGATCCCACTAATCGCTAACTTTCTTGATGACAGCGCCTCACAATGGATCCTCAGCCTTGACAATACTTGTGCTATGAGAACTTGTCTTGTGGAATTCGATTGAAAATTCTTCCCCAATCACCTTGCGTTAGATGACAAAAACTCGAATATCACCTTATCAAGATCCGTTTTAAGATGAGAATAGGGTGAATTACAAGTGCACGATCGATATCGGTAAGGATGAATGGGTAGTCTCTAACTCACAAAATAAAGAAAGGTTAGTACATCAATAAATTATCAAGAACACATAATTAAACATGAAATATGAGAATTAGCTTGCATGTTAGTGTGTTAGAGTTGGAACCCTTCATCGTAAGCCATCATTAGCTCTTACTTGCACAAGGCTCATTGTGATGATCATTGATTCACGTGGGTTATCAATCAAGTAGTTAGAGATTAGTGAGTTAGTAGTTAGTTAGCTATGCAAATAGAGGAGTTAGCTATTCATGGAAAGAAAGGGTAAGAAAGTAGTCATTTTTATACTATTTGCAAGGAAGAAAAGCAAGTAAAAACAACAATGAAACTAGAGGTAGAAAATGAAGCAATCTTGTATTGATTTGTCACTAATCTAACACAAAACTCTCACTCTCTCTCCCTCTATTTTCTGGACTATTACAAGAGAAAGAAATTACAAAAGAGATTTAAAGAAAAATCCTAAGAGAAAAATACTAGAAAATTCCTAACTCCTTTCCTCAGAAAACCATAGGGGGTATTTATAGCACCAAAACCCTAGTACCAATCAATTTAGGTCATCGAAGAAAATGTTGCGCCAACGGACATGATCTAGCCGCGAAAACGCGACTCTGGTCGCGGAGGCACGACAATAGTACGACTGTTAGGCCAGCGCCAGCGTGTGTCAGGTTGCTCTGCCCAGGTATCCTTGTAGAAGGTTCCATGCTCTAGATATTCTCTGAGTTTGTTAGTAGAATTGGGCTTCCTTTAATCTTCACAAAAAAATCCCCAATTTAATTAGGATTTTGAGCCTTCTTCTTCATTAAGATTTGGACATAAAAATAAAAGAGAAGACTATTAGTAACAGAATAATATCACTAAAAATGGGAAAATGTGATGAAATTTATGCAAAAATAAAGACTAATCAATTGTCATGTTAGATTTAAAGTGAAGATTTTATTTATTAAATATTAGCATGTTATGGTGGTTGATTATTAGTAAGCAGTGAACTTTTATTTTAGTATAAAACAATTCTCTATATCCAAACACAATCCTTTCTTTCTAATTCCTTCTTTTTGAAGTTCTTAAACAGATAATAAATCAAAGAAGACAATAGTATCGAAAAGCTTCCATCGCATCTCTCCCTGAGGATCGACCCACATAGCCGCTGCTACTGCGGATGTATTGCGACAGACAAAGACACGCCATCATCCAAATAACATTCTTCTAACTCTTAACTTTACAGTCATTGGGTTGTTGTAGCAGCGGTCGGTGGAGGCCGTGGGAGTAGCTGCAGACGGATGTCGCGAGGAGGATGAGGAGGTGTCAGGTGGCGAGGTTGCAGACAGGAAGGAAGAGATGGGGAACAAAAGAAGATGCTGATGGGTGGTGGCGGTCTTGGCGGTCTGGCTGCACGTCAGTTGAAGGAGAAAGGGAGAGGGTGGCGGTAAACAAGGGAGGAGATGGAGAAGGCTTGTGGCAGAGAAGCTCGTGGCGGCTCCTTGGCGGAGGTGATGCGAAGGAGGAGGAAGAAGGTGGTGGATACGTGAGGGGGAAGAGATGGTGATGGAGATGATAGGTGGTGGCGACGGAGGTGAATCTCGCCGGCGGTTCCGAGACGGCACGACGAAGGAGGATGGATATGGTGACAGGCTGCGCGCTATGGTGGTGCAAGTGGTGACAACCATGGCAGGTTAAAAGGAGGAGCTCGGTGGTGCGAGAGGAGGCGCGGGGGTTGATGGTGGGTGAGGTGGTGTTGCCGGGTGAAGGGGTGCTGCACTTGGCGGTTGGCGGCACGTCGGGAAGGAGGATAACTTGTGAGGCAGAAGAGGGAAGTGGTGGTGTCAGGAAGGTGCCCGAGAGGGTGGACTGTAGGTCTTGGCGGAGAGAGGGAAGAAGATGAAGGTGATGATGGCGGCATGGGAGCAGCGGGGAGGAGGAAGAAATGTATGGGTGGTGCTCGGCAGCCGAGGAGGGTATGGCGGTGGCTTGGCCGAGCAACGACATGAGAGTTGAAGGAGACATGATGGATTAGGTTTAGAATTATGAAAATTATATAGGAAAATATTGGGTTGTGGGTTTTGCTCACATTGGGCATGGTTCATGGGCTAGAAAAAATGAAAGGAAAAGAAAATGAAAATAGGAAAGCAAATGGGCTTCAATTTAGGCATGGGAGAAATGATAAGAAAAGAAAAATGAAAGTGAGTTAATAATATTAATACTGCTAATAACAACAACAAAAACAACAACAATAATAATAACAATAATGATAAATAACAACTACATGTTAATAACATTTTAAAATAATTAATAATGATTACAATACTAGTAACTAATAACAATTAAAAATAACAAAACTCAAACCAAGTAATAATTTACCTCTTAACATAAATCATATATACACAACAATATACCAATATATATACTAAATAATGTACTATAAATTAGAGAAACTAAAGCCCGGCCCTGAATTTTGGCTTCTTGAGATACTATTCCAACTTTTGTTTTTCAGGATTTTCTCCCAGAATTTTTGTACAGGGTCGTCGTTAGTCTTTTGTTTTGCTCGCTCGTGCTTGCTATCTTGGACCTTATAATGGAACACGGTGGGTATTTACCCACAGTTATTTCTAATTAAAAAGAAATAAAGAAAAGAAAAATAAAAATAACCATGGACAGGCCTATTATAGGACAAGCATAAAAATGCACAAAATGGGCTTGGATTCAAGATCACTAACAGCCCAAACAAGCCCTTCCCAATTTTGAAGCTTTAAAAAAAACAAAATTTTTTTTTTTAAAAACTATAAAGTGAATGTCACAAGAATTATCCAAATTCCTTGTCGATGAGATATAAAAGTAAAGACAATGGCAATGTCTTCTTGTCCAAGAGAATCAGAGACATGTCTGCCCACTGTTCATGCCTCCTTGTTTTTTTCAGCAAATGCCATATATAACCCACAACTGTACCATGCTCGGATGCTAGCTAATGTATCAGCTGGATTTTGATATATATTTTTTAATATAATCATTAAGAAGTGAGTTTGGATAAAACATTTTGATCTTTGATTTATTATGACTAGTGTTGTTATTTTGCGCAGAAAGGTACAATAGTATAAGACTTTTCACAGTCTAATTCTAAACGTAAAATAACAAATGCTTATTAATGAGAAAGAAAAAAAAAATTAATACTGGCTGTAATTTTGTCCGTCAATCTTGTTTTTCATCGATGAAGCTTTAAATTGAAATCAGAAAAAAGAAAAACTCTTTTCTAATGGTATTTCTCTACTTTACAGGCAAGGACGATAAACTCAAAACTGTAATATTATTATGCTGATTTTATATGTTCAATACAAAACAGCATGAAACTCATATATTTTCTTTATAAGATAATAAGAATAAAGCATAAAAATCATAAAAAAATCAAATCAGAAAATGAAAAGGATTATTCATTTCGGTTTATTTTGCCAAAAAGAGAAGGAAAAGAGGGGGGAGGGGGAAAAAACCTAGATTGAAATCTCCCTCCCACCAAATGGAGCCAAATACAAATTACAAAAACGAGCTCGATTCCACTCACCGCCGCTCACGTCAGCCCCCAGACCTCACCTCCCCCGCGCGCGACGCAGGCGTACACTACAAATTGCGGTAACCTCACTCCCCGGTGACATGCTCTACAAACTGAAATTAAAAATACTTTCCTTTGCCCCTTGGTGGGGCCGATGCCGGCAGAGAGAGCATGTGAATAGCAAGCGGCGACTTCGTCCTCCCACTCCTCTCTCTCTCTCCTCTCCCCCCCCCCCCCCCCCCCCCGCTCTCTCGCCTCCCAAAAACCCTAGATTTCCCAAAAAAATGTCGTCAAGGTCATCGAGATCGAGCATCTCCCCGTTCCGATCGCGGAAAGCTCCGACGCCACTGGCCCCAAATCGAATCCTCGGCCGACGACCCCGTCGTCCTTTGCTCGGCCGGCGACGCCTTCCTCTTCATGCTCGTCTCGTCCGCCGTCGAGGCTCTCTCCAGTGTCTCCCGCCAGCCCGTCGTCGGAGCGCCCAGATATAATAGCGAAGTCCAAGGAGAACGTCTCCGTCACCGTGAGGTTCCGGCCTCTCAGGTAAATTGCTGTAGTGCCCTCTCGTTTGCTTCCTCTAGCTTTCGATTTGTGTTTTTGTTTGTTTGATTCAGCTTGTGCTGCTTCTGGGAAGTTCGCGCGAGATCAACAAGGGGGATGAGATTGCGTGGTACGCGGATGGGGATTACACTGTGAGGAACGAATACAATTCGTCCATCGCTTACGGTTTTGGTTAGTATTTTGTTGCTCGTTTTGAGAATTAGTACTATCATCATATTAGCTTGTTCATTTGCATTAATTTTGAAGTAGTACAGAAAAAGATATACTCTTTTATGCATTTGTCACAAAGTAATTGAATGAACTACGTCATGTGATTTCATTAACCCATAATGATGATGCTAATTGCTAGTAATTGAACATGCATGGGTGAACTTAATATGTACAATCTCCAAATTATATAATGGAAATAGCGGCAAAATAATAGAACTGCTTTGCAAACAAGCTATACATTTTCAAATTTGTCTGCAATTGAAAAGAAATGTTTATGTGCCAAGTGAACTAGAAATGTTGAGAGGCTAGGGAGAGAACATAATTACTGACAAAAATTGGGGATAGTTGTAACTTGTGAGAATGAATCCACCTCCCTCTCTTGATTTCTCTTCGAGGGTCTATATCCCCTAACTCGAGCGAACTTGCCAGAATCAACTAGCAGCCTCCTTAGGAAGTCCATCCAAGTTCCCAGATTGATTTCTCCTGATAGAATATATATGATTCTGTTAAAATGAAAAACTGAAGGCAATTGAAAAGGGGGAGAACTTTTTTTTGGGACTCCTAGGGTCTTTAATCCTATACCTCACATAGTCCTTACAATAAGAAATCAGGGTAAAAGCTACTATGTGAAGGAAAGTAATAAAGGATTCCCATACAGGGGATGCAATAGGGAAATTCAGCGACCCCTCGCTTCACAGTTCTCTCTCATGCAGGAAGGAATAAATGTGAAAGGAATGGATGTGATCAAGTTTTGTCATTATGACTGAGTTCCATTGCAAGCAATGTTCTAAATGTCGGATGTCACCCTAATGTCGGAAGGCAAAACTTAAAGTCGGATTGAGGATATCGGGGAAATTTCGGGGACATTTGCGCAATTTCGGAGGTCATATATATTATATAATATATCCTAAATTTCCTAAATAACACATAAATGATATCTCTATATGTATAATTAATAAGTTATACTCGCAATAATTTTATCTAATCCCATCCAATAAACATAGTTAGCTTCCAATAAAAATTCAAAAATATCTCAAAAGGCTTCATAATGACTAACTACTAACATTAACATAACAAAATATTAAAGCCTCATAGATTGCAGTTGAGCATTCATTCACGAGCGAGAATCAATTAACGGCCCTAATTTGAATTAATTATCCTAAGATTTAACAATGTGAATCAAACTAGGAATGAGCGAGTAGTTTTAAGTAGAAGAAATGAGGAAGAGAACTCGCCTTTGAGATTCACGAGGAGTCGCGAGATCCGAGAGCTCGCCAGAGCAGAATCTACAATGGAGGAGAGAGATGATGGGGATCGTCGGAGCTTGGCAGGCTTCCTTGGTCCTTCTCTCCTGGGTCTTCATTGGGGCTCAGTGGAGCTCAACAGGACCTCGTCAGGGCTCAACAGAGCTCAGCGGGACCTCGTCAGGGCAGGTGGTGCTCGTCGGGACTTGGCAGGGCTTCCTGGGTCCTCGTCGATGCTCGGGGAGACTCGCATAAGGTCGTTGGAGGTCAGTCGAAGCTCGCTGAAGGTCGACGAAGGTTGTAGAGGCCTCGTCAGAAGTCAGTCGAGCTCGTATCTCTCTAGCTTCCTCGTTTCTCTTTTTTTCTCTTGCGATGAAATTAGGGCTGCGAATGACCTAATTTCTTCTCTTCTCTTATAAAATAAGATTGAGTTGGGTCAATGGTTTCAAACTTAAAAGAAAAAATAAAACAAAATGTCAATTTCAGTCGATATTTAGAACCCCAAAATCGGCCAAAATTTTGAAAATTCACCGAAATTTCGGCAACAGTAACCCCATTTCGAAATTTGAAATGGGGTAGTCGATTTCATGTCGTCTACATGATTTTTTTGACATTTCGGCCGAAATTTCAAAATGTTGGCCGACATTTTGAACATTGTTTCCAAGATTGTTGATTTATAGATCCACTTAGTCCTTTAACTTGCTGCTTCATCTTTTCGTCCTGAGAAGTTTCTTAGTTGGTCCCCGTGTCATTGCACGAATCGTTGCTATATTCTTGTGGCGGTTGGTGGCGGTAGTGAAAAGAGCGACAACCTGATTAGCGGTGGCTTTGCATAGGACACGACGATAGTCATGTGAGAGGAGGTCAAAGGAGGCCTGCATCCTTGTAGTGGCATCAGAGAGTGATTGGCAAGAGGTGTTATCGTGGTAGTCTCGAATCTAGGCGACAAACATGCAAATTGAGGTAGAGACTTGTGTTCGAGACACGTTGAAGGAACCACATGATTTCTGTTTCCATGTGCGGAGAGGGAAAGAGATCTTTGGTGTATAATGCGTGTCAGCCAGAATAAAGAGCACCAAAAGCAATGGGCTTTTTTGTTCACATAATATGAAACAATGTTGCCTTCACGTGAACGAAGAGTTATGGCATGAATTGTTAAGTTGTAGAGTCTAATTATTGCATTGACGAATTATTGCCGCCGGAGTTGGGATCTCAGAGTGAGGTTGGAGCACTCCGAGCACAATGTTTGGACGAGTTCGAAGTTTCAGCTGACAGTAAGGCCCGAGTGAAGGGGTACTCGGAGCGGCTAAATTCTTGGAGTATAGTCTCTGAGGATGGTGGAGTCTTCGCGGTTGAAGTTCACTCAGAAGCATCTAGTCGGAGGGAGGCACTCTGAGGCGGGTGCGTGCTGGAAGCGGCCTAGTCCAGACTCCAGTCTGGGATCTTCTTTGTCAGCGAAAGTTGGGGAACACATCAATGGTTGTTTAGTGATTTCACAACTTGTAACCCTAATTATCTTTATAAAAGAGAGTGTGCCATCATTAGGCGTAATGTGATGAAAATCGATTATGATGAAAATAGATCGCTATTGTATAGAGCGGCTGTGAGGTTCTTCTTCATCTTCCCTGTAAACTCTCTGAGAAATAGTGGATTTGTGTGCAATTCTGTTTTTTTTTCAATTTGAGTTTTTCACGTAAATTTCTGGTATCTTTGTCTTTGATTGATTTGTGATCTTGACTTCTTTCTTCATTATCGTTGTCGATCTTCCTTACAACTGGTATCAGATCTTTGGCTCGTAATGACGGATGAAGGAAAGATCAGAGTCGAAAGATTCAATGACATGAACTTTGGGTTCTGGAAGATGCAGATCAAAGACTGTTTGTACCAGAAAGATCTCTATCTCCTCTCGGTGAAAAGCCCCAAAAGCTAAAGGAGATGTCTGACGACGAGTGGGAGATCCTAAATCAGAAAGCCCTAAGGGCGATTCGATTATCCCTGGCAGTGATGGTTGCCTTCAACGTCTCCAGGGAGAAGACGACCAAAGACTTGATGACGGCGCTATCGAAGATGTACGAGAAAACCTCGGAGTCTTACAAGATATTCTTGATGAAGAAGTTGTTCAACTTGAAGATGGTGGACAGTGGAAGCGTCGCTGAGAATCTCAATGAATTTAAAACATTGACGAACCAGTTGAAATCCATTAAGATCAATTTCGATGACGAAATCAGGGCGCTGTTCTATTATCCAGTCTGTCAGAGGCCTGGGATGGTCTCGTAATGGTGGTGAGCAATTCCTGTGGGACAGAATTCTTGAAGTTTGATGCTGTTGTACGCATACCTTAGCGAAGAGGCGCGCAGGAAGTCATCGGGGTCATCTGAGACATCAGGGAGTGCCCTGAGTGTTGATCGGAAAGAAACATCAGTGAATAGAGATAAGTAAAAGAATGGGAGATCCAAATCCAAATCAGAGAGAGGTACGTCCAAGTCGAGGGTTGCAGGATGTTGCCTGTGCAGTGAAATGGGACACATTCAGAGGGACTGCAAGCAGAAGGATGGAGAAGGCAAATCAAAGAGAAGGATTCCGCGTATGTCATGGAGAGTTATGGATCCGATGCTTTGATTCTCTTCTTAGCTGAATCTAGTGAAACATGGGTGATTCAGGCACCTCCTTTCACGTCACTTCCTGACACGACATCTTTCAAAATTATGTGAAAAGTAAACTTGGAACGGTGTATCTAGTACATAATGAACCATGTGACATTGTCGAGAAAGGCAATGCGATGGTTAGCCTCTGTAATAGCTCGACGCTGAAACATGGTTCAAAGTCGCGGTTTCGGCCGCCGACTTGACGGGCACTGAGACGGATCGGTCTTGGACGATATCCGCAAAATGCTACATAAAAAGTTCAAAAATTTTCAAAAAAATCACGACAAATCATAAAAAAATGATCCATTAAAATTCATGTATCACATGTCTAAAACAAATTTATTTGAGGGGGTAATTAAGAAAATATGATGATTTGGAGGTAAATTTAGAAATATGAAAAATTTGAGAGATAAATATGAAAAAAAACCCGAATAACAAAAAAAGAAAAGGATAAAGGAGGGAGAGATCAGGCTCTATCTCTCTCCCCCTCTCAGACGACATCCAATCTCTCTCCCCTTCGATATTTCTCTCCCTTTCTCGCTCTCTCCCCTCCTCGCTCAACCTCTCTCTCCCTCCCTTACTCTCTTCCTCACCCGATCTCACTCAGCTTCTCCCTTGCTCTCCCTCTCTCCCTCAATCACTCGCTCCCTCTCCTTCATTCTTTCCCCTCCTCCCCCTTTCACTCACCCTCTTTCCTCTCCTCTGTCTCTTCTCTTTCTTTCCTGATCTTTCTCTCAGTCGAGAGAGAGATCGAGACAGAGAGGTAGAGGGGAAGAGGAGAGACAGAGGGGAGAGGGAGGGGAAACAGAGAGGGGGAGAGAAACAGAAGGGAGATGGAGAGAGATTGGGCGCCATCGATGGAGACGGGCGGCGATAGCGGGCGAGCTCGATATCAGGTATGTCTGCAGTTTTTTTCCTTTTTATAACCCGACTCGGCCGAGTCGGACGGTGACTCGGCTGAGTTGACTCCGAGTCAAGACCGAGTCGATCGATTCTGAGTTGGACTCTTCGAATCGGGTATCGGATTAGTCTCAGCTCCGGTCGAGTCGTATCCGACTCGGCCGAGTCTTTGAACCATGTGCTAAAATTGAGGAATATCAGACATGTACCGAAGCTGAAGAGAAATATATCTCTGTCGGTCAGCTTACGGATGGAGGGATGAAAACCACTTTCGATGGTGATGTATGCAAGATCACCAAGGGTGCCAGGGTGATGGCCTACGGGAAGAAAGAAGGTTCCTTCTACATGACGTGGTTTCCAGGGCATCAACTTCAGTTGCTTTATCAGAGTTGGATGCTGGAGTGTGGCATCAGAGACTTGGGCATATGAGCGAGAAGGGAATGAATGTTATGCTCTCCAGGATAAGTTGTCGGGTTGAAATCTATCGACTTAGATTTCTGTGAAGACTGCGTCTATAGGAAGCAGCGGAGAGTCAGTTTCTCAAAGGTGAGAAAGGCTCCGAAGGCAGAAAGATTGGAGTTAGTTCATACCGATTTATGGGGTAAAGCTTCAGTTTTCTCTCGGAGGCTCATTGTATTTTGTGACTTTTATCGATGAATCTAGTAGAAAGGTCTGGATATATTTCTTAAAACACAAATCGGATGTGTTTAATCTGTTTAAGAAATGGTTGGCCCAAATTGAGAATGAATCGGGTCGGAAGCTTAAGTGCTTGAAGTCCGATAACGGCGGTGAATACTGCGATGGTAGATTCGAAGAGTTCTGCGCGAGTCAGGGAATCCGAAGAGTGAGGACGGTTCCCTGGAACCCTCATCAGAACGGAGTGGCGGAGCGCATGAACATGACCATTTTGGAGTGTGCTAGGAGCATGCGGATATACACACTAGATTGCCCAAGCAGTTCTGGGCAAATGCAGTCAACACGGTAGTGTATCTGATCAACAAAGGACCATCGGTGCCTCTGAATTGTGGGATTTTAGAGAAAGCATGGACTGACAAGAGGTAAACATGAATCACCTGTGTACTTTTGACTGTATCTCATATGTCCATGTTGAGCTAGATCGAAAGAGCAAGTTGGATTCAAAGTCTAAGAGGTGCATTTTCATTGGATATGAAGTGAGCGAGTATGACTATCAGTTTTGGGATCTAGAAAATCAAAAGATCCTTGGCATAAGGATGTGATATTCAATGAGAAAAAAAGTACAAGAACTTGCTGATGGAAAGTACTTCGGAGAAGGATCTCGGAGTGGCATCTCGGAGCACCCCGCGGTAGCAGGATGTTGCGGACTCAGAGTTCGTCGAACTTGACGATATTCTGGAGAAGAATGCTCGGAGTACCAAGAAGGAATGAGAAATCCCGAGTAGAGTCTCCGACTCCCCAAATGAGGTGAGGTGATCTACGAGGCAGATTAAAGCTCTAGAAAGATATTCTCCTTTCTTGCACTATTTGTCGTTGACTGACAATGTTGAGCCCCAGTGTTATAAAGAGGCTTTACAGGTGGAAATCAAGGATAAATGATGAGATAGCATCTCTCATAGAGAACCAAACATGGGATTTAGTTGAACTGTCAGAAAGCAAGCGAGCTCTGCATAACAAATGAGTCTTTCGTCTAAAGGAGGAGCATGATGGCACCAAGATGTACAAGGCAAGATTGGTTGTGAAGGGATTCCAACAACGGGAAGATAGACTTTACGGAGATTTTCTCTCATATTGTGAAGTTAATTATGATTAGATCTGTTCTGAGCATTGTGGTAGCAGATATTTACATCTGAAACAGGTAGATGTTAAAACTGTGTTTCTTCATGGCGATTTAGAGGACATCTTTATGATGTAGCCACATGGTTACATCATATCGGGAAAGGATCAATTGGTTTGCAAACTCAAGAAGAGTCTCTATAGCTTGAAACAAGCTCTGAGGCAATGGTATCTGAAGTTAACAGATTCATAGTTAGCAGTGGATTCACAAGGCTGCGGCTAATCACTGTTGCTATTCCAAGTGGTTTGAAAATTCTTACATCATACTACTGTTGTATGTAGATGATATGCTTGTTGCCGGATCAAGCATGAAGGAGATTGTGAATCTCAAGGCCAAGATGGCAGAAGAATCTCAATGAAAGACTTGGGCCTGGTGAAAAAAATGAAATGAGGATTAACAGAGAAAGAGAAAAGAGGAAGTTGAAGATTAATCAAGCCGAGTACGTGGAGAAGGTGTTGGCCCAAGGTTACAATCACCCATGATTAGTGTACTTTGATGATTACAAAACATATTAGTTATTTGTACTAATAACATTTGTTGTTTAAGTGTGTTTCAGATTTCTATTCATTCTAGAAGTCTTCTCTCACAAATACAAGGATTTGGACTCAAGTCAACTCCAATTGGGCTCAAGGAACAAGTGTTGAAGATCATATGAAGAAGCCTATTGAAGATCTTGAAGTCCTTAGAAACATTGTAAGAAATAGAATGTTAAAGTTTGAGTATATGAAATTTGGCTCTAGGATTTGCACACACACTTGTTTCATATATTTCCTATGTTTTGAAAATTGTTATTTCTAAGTTTTATGCCTTAGTTTTTATATATACATGTACCAAAAGCTTTATATCTTGAAAATCTGTTTAAAACATGTGTATAAACTATTTTCTGCATAATACTTAGCTATATGTATTTTTAAAATATTTCTCAAAATTTTTCTAACTCAAAAACCTGCAGTTTTTCTGTTTCAGGCAACTCCGGCCGACCGGCCCGGTCGACCGGCGATGTGTCTGGACATGCACTGTTTGTGCATGTCTGTCGGTCGACCGGAACGGTCGACCGACGGAGAGCAAATTGCTCACAGTTTCTTTCGGTCGACCGGACCGGTCGACCGGAAGAAGGAAACTGTGTTTCCTCTTTTGGGACGGTCGACCGGACCGGTCGACCGGGCGCCAACGGCTCTTTGCAGCTGTGCTGGCGGTCGACCGGACCGGTCGACCGCCAGGCCTGCAACAAGCCTAACGGCTCTTTCCTCTTTGGGCAGTTCTGAAAATCTGTTTCTTTTTTCTGCTTTAACAGATTTTTAGAGAGTTGTTGGGGAGCTTTTGCAGATCAAATTAGGTGTAAAGAAATTGTTTTAACCTATTTTCTAACCCTATAAATAGAGGAGAAGTCTCTCTTGCACATTACTTAGAAAAATCCTCAAGTTTGTGTTGTTTTCAAAAGAGAAAAGAAAAGAGTTTAAAGCCTTCATTCCAATTCTTTTAAAGCTTGTTTTTCAGTTGTGTTTGATTACTAATATCACTCTACAACTGAAGTTTTCTCACCACACTTCATAGAGCCAAAAATCCAATACTCATTCTATAGTGAAGTTGTAATTGAAGTGAGAGTGTTTGTAAAAGAGTTTGAGAAATAGTGTAGTGATCTTGTTGTGATCACTTTGTTCTTGTAATCCTTTCCTTGTGGAGCAACCTCTTCGGTAGAGGTCCTTTGTACTCGGTGGAGCTCGGTGCTCGGTCTTCGGTAGACCAAATTGTAAAGGCGTCCTCGGTGGATAGTGGAAACCCTTCACGGAGGTGAAGGCGGGGAGTAGAGCGGTGGCTCGAACCTCGAAACAAATCACTTTGTTTGCGATTTTTGCGTCTAATTCTTGCTTTACTTTTCAATAGCTCCTTATTGCTTTCTATTGCATACTTGTGATATTGTTTGAATCTCTTGTGATACTATTTGCTTGCTTGTAATTCTTGCCATATATCATTGTGTTCGCATCATTCTTCATATCATCCATTTCATACTTGTGTGTGCCATCCCGTACTCATCCAACAAGAGCTTCACATAGCGCCTCAACCCATATCAAGGGGAATCAAGAGGAGTTTAGTCCAGAGCCTCGAAGGGAGTTCGGCTACACTTGTTGGATTGTATTAAGTTGAGCCTCACTTGTTTTTAGGTTCCGCATTTAGAGTGTTAAAATTTTAAGATTAGCAATCACACCTATTCACCCCCCCTCTAGGTGTTTTTCAATTGGTATCAGAGCTTGGACTCTAGGATTGGTTTAACAACCTTAGAGAAGATCCTAATTTGCTAATCATTTCATTCATATTCATATAGTAAAAATGGCCGATGGAATTAAAACCCCTCCTAAGTTTGATGGACTTAACTTTCCCATATGGAAAGTTAAGATGACCGTGTTTTTGCAATCTCTAGGTAGCCGAGTTGCAAAGGCCGTGACTAAGTCCTTTAGTGTACCCCCCGGTGACGAATCCACTTGGTCCGAATAGAGACTAAGGAATTCGATGCCAATGCCAAAGCTCACTATGCACTTCTACAAGCCCTTAATGATGATGACATTTCTAGGGTTATCCATTGCAAATCCGCATTTGAGATTTGGTCACACTTGATAGTCACTCATGAGGGGACCTCACAAGTAAAGAAGGCTAAGATTGACCTTCTTCGGTCCCAATATGAAAACATTTAGCATGCAAGATAATGAAACCATAGATGATATGGTTACAAGATTTACCAAGATACTAATGGACTCTCTTCTTTAGGTGAAGATATCAACAATGATCAAAGAGTAAGGAAGATCATCCGAGCCCTTCCTCCTTCATGGGAAGTTAAAGCAACAACCTTGAAGGAACTCAACGACAATGAAGAGATGGAGCTTATAGGTCTCATTGGGAACCTTAAAACCCATGAGATGGAAAGGAAAGCAAGGGAGGAAATGGCTCCTTCCAAGAAGAAGACGATCGCCTTCAAGAGTCATGCCACACACTCCGATGAAGACGATGAGGAAGAAGATGATGAGGAGCTCTCACTCCTTGTAAAGAACGTCCGGAGGATGTACAATAAGGCGAAGTACCAAGGTAGAAGAAGATGGCAAGGAGGCAAAGAAGAAAGAAGATTTGTGGCTTCAATTGCCAAAAGCCGGACACATTGTTGCGGAGTGTCCGGACAAAGCTAAGCCCTCCACTTCAAAGAAGCCTTACAAGAAGAAGGCTATGAAGGCAACTTGGGATTCGGAGACCGAATCCGAAGAAGAGATCGACACCGCCCAACATGTGCTTCATGGCCAATGAAAGCACAAGCAAGGTAACCCCTTCCACCCCTTTTGATGATGAACTCTCCATGGATGAACTAGGAGAAGCTTTTGTTGAGTTGTCACAAAATTATGATTTCTTAAAGAAAAAGTATTTAAAGATGAAAAAGGAAAATGAATCTTTAAGTCATCAAGTTTTTACTCTTACAAAAGAAAAGGATGATTTGGTTTCCACCTTGGCCACTACTAAAATGATTTTGAAAAATATCAGATTTCTTGCAAAGGTAAGGCCCCACTAATTGATTCTAATGAAGTTTCTATGCTTAAGGAAGATTAGACTCATTAAGTGTGTTTTGAAAAATTGTGAGTTTAACAAGAAGAAAATGAGGCTATGTTTCCTAAGAAAACAAGCCCCAAAGAAAAATGCTCATGCTCATGTTCATGTCATGCTACACAACCTAAACAACATGGCAAAAACCCCAAAAACATGCTCACACTACACATACACATCATGCATTCATGTATGGTAGAGTGTTCTCATGTTCACATTGTGGACGGAAAGGGCACTTAGCCAATTTTTGCTATGATAGATTAATGTATCACGTCATAATGTTTGGTTCGAGGCACTAACTTCAAAGGACCCAAGAAAGTTTGGGTACCAAAATCAACAATTGTGTTAAATGATGTAGGTACTTTCCAAAGCCCAACGACGTAGAGGATTGTGGTATCTTGATAGCGGTTGCTCAAGGCACATGACTTGGGACATCAACAACTTTGCAACCCTATCAAGATATCATGAAGGTGGCACCGTCACCTTCGGAGATGACGCCAAGGGTAAAATCATCGGTATTGGTAATGTAAAACTTGGCACCCTCTCCTTAATTGAAAATGTAGTTTTAGTTGATGGCCTCAAGCATAATCTCTTGAGTGTTAGTCAACTTTGTGATAAAGGTTTGATGTGTTTTGATAATGTTGCTTGTAAAGTAATTGATAGAACTCTAATGTTTGTGTATTTTCCCGGTTTCGTGAAAGTGAAAGTAATGTTTATATGATTGATATGTTGATATGTCTTGTAATATTACTTGTTTGAAAGCCCTCGATGATGACTCTTGGTTGTGGCATAGGAGATTAGGCCATATTTCTAGATTAAATACAAAGGAAATGGTGAAAGGTATTCCTGCTTGAATTTTGAAAAGGACCGAGTTTTGGACGCATGTCAATTTGGGAAAACAAACTAAGTCTTCTTTCAAGTCAATTAAGGATATCATGACATCACGTCCTTTGGAGTTAATCCATATGGATCTATTTGGCCCAACACAAACCAAAAGTCTAAGTGGGAATAGATTTGCTTATGTTTGGTTGATGACTTTTCAAGATTTACTGGGTTTTCTTTCTTGAACATAAAAGCCAAGCATTTTCTTATTTTCAAACTTTTAAGAAAAGAGTTGGAAAAGAAAAAGATGTTTCGATTTTGAGAATAAGAAGTGATAGAGGAGGTGAATTCATTAACCAACCCTTACCACTTTTGTGATGAACATGAATAAAGCATGAACTTTCTTGTCCTAGAACTCCACAACAAAATGGAGTAGTTGAACGGAAAAATAGAACATTACAAGAGATGGCTAGGACAATGCTAAGTGAATATGGTCTACCACATTATTTGTGGCCGAGGCCGTTAATACATCATGCTACATATCTAATCGTTTTTCTTGTGTAAAAATACAACTAAAACTTCTTTTGAAATGTATTTTTCTAGAAAACCTAATGTTTCCTATTTTAAAGTTTTTGGTTGCAAATGTTTTGTTTTAAACAAAAAAGATTAATTTAGGAAAATTTGATGCTAGATCTTATGAGGTATTTTTGTAGGTTACTCAAACACTAGTAAGGCTTATAGAGTTTTCATTAGATCATCTTTGAATATTGAAGAGTCTATTCATGTAAAGTTGAGGAATCTAACAAGTTTGTTAAGAATGTGTAGAAATAGATGCATTGGATGAAGTTTAGAGAAAGTGACTTGGAGGATGCTTCTACTATGGGAGACAAACAAAGGATGATGAAGGAAGCGAAGCTAAAGTAGAAGAGGCTCAAGGAACAAGACCAAATAAATGGAGATGAGCCCACTCAACAACTTCCAAAGCTTGGAGATACAATCCACATCATCCCGAGGACCTCGTCATAGGTGAAGTATCAAAAGGGGTAACTACTCGCTCTAGACTTCATGACTATTGTGGTAACTATGCATTCATTTCTCATATTGAAACCAAAAAATGTCCTCGAAGTCGAGGCCGATTCATATTGGTTGCTAGCCATGCAAGAGGAGCTCAATCAATTTGAGTGCAACCAAGTTTGGCACTTGTTCCTAGGCCCCACGATAGACCAACAATTGGTACTAAGTGGATTTTTAAGAACAAGTTGGATGAATCGGGTAATGTAGTTAGAAACAAGGCTAGGTTAGTTGTCCA
>JAVJIF010025697.1:0-66670 GCA_038442645.1 Agave tequilana | reverse complement strand
CTGCCATTAATTCAAGCCACCGTCTCTGTCTCATGTTTAATTCCTTCTGCGTGAAAATATACTTTAGACTCTTGTGATCAGTGTAGATTAGCACCTTGTCTCCCAGAAGATAATGTCTCCAGATCTTCAATGCGAATATTACAGCTGCCAGCTCTAAGTCATGAGTTGGGTAATTTCTCTCATGTGGTTTCAATTGCCTAGATGCATAAGCTATGACATGACCATGCTGCATTAATACACATCCTAGGCCTTTTTCGGATGTATCACTATATATAACCATCCCTCCTGTTCCCGAGGGAGTCTTCAATTGGAGCTGAAATTAGCCTTTCCTTCATTGTTCAAATGCTACAGTACATTCCTCTGACCATAGGTACCTTTCTCCCTTTCTGGTGAGCTTCGTTAACGGGGGCTGCAATCTTAGAAAAAATCCGGACAAAGCGCCTATAATATCCGGCTAATCCAATAAAACTCTTAATTTCTGTTACTGTCCTTGGAATTGGCCAGTCCTTTACTGCCTGAATTTACTGGGGTCTACTGAAATTCCTTCTTCTGAAATTATGTGTCCAAGGAAGGCCACACTATTTAACCAGAAATCACATTTGCTTTGCTTAGCATGAAGTTGTTCCTGTTGAAGAGTCTGTAACACTATTCTCAAGTGGTCTGCATGCTCTCTGTCGTTCTTCGAATAGATCAAGATGTCACCTATAAAAACAACCCACAAACTGATCCAAATATGATGAGAACACTCTGTTCATCAAATCCATGAAAACTGCGGGGGCATTGGTGACTCCGAAAGGCATAACTAGAAATTCATAATGGCCATAACGAGTCCTGAATGCTGTCTTTGAAATATCTTCTTTCTTTACCTTTAGTGATGATAACCTGATTGCAAATCCAACTTTGAAAATATTCGAGCTCCATGAAGCTGATCGAACAGATCATCAATCTTGGTAAGGGGTACTTGTTCTTGATGGTAACATTGTTAACTCTCTGTAGTCTATACACAACCGCTTACCACCGTCCTTTTGTTTGCTAAGAGCATGGAGCTCCCCATGGTGAAGCACTTGTCTAATCAATCCCTTGTCAGAATATTCTTGCAGCTGTTTCTTTAGAATCTCCAACTCAGTGGGTGCCATTCTGTATGGAGCTTTGGATATTGGAACTGTGCCTGGAAGGGTATCAATGGAGAACTCAATCGTTCTGTCAGGTGGAAGCCCCGAGATTTCCTTAAATACTTCTGGAAACTCATTCCAAACTGGCACTTTCTTTTCTGGATCTCACCAGCAGTCATCTGTGTTTTTCCCTGACAGGTTTGTGTTCTCCTTCAAATTGGAATTCAGGCTGAAGCGGTATTCTGAAAATGACTTTCTTATTTCGACAATCAATGACTGCATGGTATTTACTGAGCCAGGTCATGCCTAAGATTACGTCGTACCCTTTAGTATCTAGTACGAGCATATCCACTGTTAATGTCCTGTCACACAGTTCCACCGGACAATTTACACAAACTCTATTAGAGATGACTACTCCGTTACCGGTACTTATCTCCCACTGGTGGTCTAAATATTCAACAGGTATAGAGTTCAAAGCAATGAAACTATCTGATATGTAGCAATGAGAAGCGCCAGAATCAAGAGGGCTAAGACAGGTTTAGAGTGCACCATAATCTTACCTGTCACCACTTCTCCAGAAGTTTGGGCCTCTTCCGCTGTCAAGTTGTAGGCTCGTCCTCTTCCACGACCTGCTGCATTCTAACTCCCCTCTGGACTGGGCGGACAACTTGTAGTGGGGAGGGGGAAGGGCCCTCCTAACCATTGGTCCCTGGTTCCTCTGTCCATCTGGCCCTGGAAGTGCTGGCAATGCTTGGTTGACCATTCTCATTTTGTGGGGGACAGACTTCTATTGAATGATCACGGGAACCACATACCAGGCATAAACCCATTTGCCCTACGGCAATTTTGTTGAGAGTGACCCGGTTTCTGGCAATAGTTACAAATGGGAAATGGTTGGGTTGTCTGGAAGGGGGATGGTCGAAATGGTCGTCTCATTGTCAGAACTTTTGCTGCTCTGAATGGACCTCCTCTCCCCGTTTGAGGAAAGGGCCTCTTCATGGCCTGGTCCTTATCATGTTAGATTTCCTTTTCTCCAGTCCTCGCTCCACCTCTCGAGCTATGGTGAGGACTTGGGAATAAGTTTTCAGCTGTTGGGGCATTAAGAGGATTTGAATGTCCATTTGTAAGCCCTGTTGGAATCTACTTGCCCGCTTCTCTTCATCAGCCACCATATATGGAGCGAAGCGGCTAAGTCTCAAGAACTCAGCGGCATACTCATCCACAGACCGGTTCCATTGTTGAAGTCGGATGAACTGTTCTTCCATTTCTTTCTGAGCTGTGGCAGGGAAAAATCTACTATAGAAGCTTTGAGAAAACTGGTCCCAAGTGATAGGTTTCTCCAGTCTTGCTTCTTCAGCTAGCCACCAGGTCCTGGCTACATCTTTTAGTTGAATCTTGGTGACCTCCACTGATTTTCTTTTGGGACCCGGCGCTGCGTTCAACAGATCTGTGGTGTCAATCACCATTGTTCAGCATCTAGTGGTTTCTCTCCTCCCGTGAATATCGCTGGTTGCAACCGCCTAAAGTCTGATACGTTCCCCGGTCTTTGTTCCTTAGGAGTTGCTAACTCTTGCCAAAGGAGTTCCGTCTGTTGTTGCTGATTCTCCATCATAGTCTGGATAACCCTTAGAATCTCAACATTCTCTCCCGCGGGTCCATTTGATGCTTGTCCGGGGTTGTTACGACCGTCCTTCTATCCATACTTATGTTGGTAAAAAGGAGACTGGAAACTGGAAAGAGGGAAGGATTTAGGACACAAGGAAAGGAATCAAGAAGGACTAGATAACTTTGTACATTGTAGTTGGCAATGGCAAATTCCATTTGCTGCTTGATTGTACTATAGGTGTGAGAGCCTAGGCTCTGATACCAACCTGTAACGCCCCGATCCCACGGGTACGGGGACGTCACTGCGACGTACATACGCAGGTCAGAGTACCTCACGTATATACGCTAAGCATCAGTACAAGCAAGAATCAGAGTACGACAAACGTAGCGTCCATTCATATGCCAACATAAGAAATACAAAGTACAAGGTTATCACAGGATGTGACATACTATTACATATCACATGCATCCTATATCACAGCCAAGCACAAAAGTACGATTTACAATATGATTACAAGATGCTCACGAGCTGAAGGAAGGTCCCGCGAGCTAAAAAGGAAAGTCTGGCACAACAGAAACCGAGACTAGTCAACTTGCTCGGAAAGGAAGGCTTGATCTTCCACAGAAGGCTCCACTTCAATCCAAGGTTCGGAACCTGAACATACAAATTCAAGGGAGTCAGGACCTCCCAAAAAAGTGATCAGTTACAGCCGAGTGGCATAAGAAATAAGAGTATGAGAGTTGGTACAATATCAAGAATAATCAGCCAGCGAGTAAAGGAAGTACGACATGTTATAAGCGAAAGGGCATTGTATAAGCTTAATTTACGGCCTCATGAGACTAGTACCTCGAGGGAATAATCCAAATAAGGAAACCCTCATCCATATACCTTTATCTCATGTCACCGTAATCCAAGCGCATACAACATCCACAGTTAGCGTCTTTTATTATTATTATTATTATTACTCGTCTTACCCTGATATCTAGCTATGTGAACTAGCGTCCCAGCACACATAGATCCATATCCGAGTAAAGCAAGGTTGTTATTGGAAACCAGCGGGGGTATCAACGAACTATGTTTACAGTGGGTCCCGTGCATACCCAGGACCACGGCCCAGGATGTTCCGTTGCTTGGTGGACGGAACCTGCCGCAAGGCTAACATGAGGGTCTTATGTATGCCCTTATCATGATGGTACCAGGAAGGAGGGAGCCAGCACTCCCCTCGGTCGCCTGGAGGCCCACAGGTCAGACCGGAAGTTTTAGTTGCACAACATGCCTAGTACCACTGTAAACACGAACATATATTGATAGCCGCGTATTTCCCCCGACCCGATGCAAGTTGTCTTATTTTATGAATTCTTTAGATAATTATCAGGTTTCGGGAATGAACAGGAGCAAGTCAGGAATATTGTAAAAACAGGAGTATTAGGAGTACAATTTGTACTATCATGTAAATCATAAAGTCCGGTTATCATTCCCGTTATCGTGATAATTATGAGAGTCATGTGTGTCATGCCTTGTGTTAATAGATAGCATGATAAGAGGAGATATTTGTCAAGTAACATGCCATGAAATAACACTATATAATACATGTCCCGAGTATAGATTCATTTCCAAGAAAGTAATTAACCACAGCAAATAGCCAAAATTAGTCGACTAGGGGAAGGCAATTAGTCGACTTATAGAGGAGTTAGTCGACTATAGAGAAGGGAAAGTCGACTAATGGATTGTGTTTTCAAAGAGTTGCGTTTTCAGGAGAAAAGTTAGTCGACTAGAAGAAGGGGTTAGTCGACTAATTGGCTGCGTTTCACAAGACTTCGTTTCATAAGGCCGCGTCTCACAAGTCCGCGTCTTGTCACAAGTCCGCGTCTCACAAGTCCGCGTCTTCAGAAAGAAAGTTAGTCGACTAGGGCAATGAGTTAGTCGACTAATAGGGTCGCGTCTTCAGAAGAAAAGCTGCGCTTCAAGGGAGTTAGTCGACTATAACAAAAGGATAGTCGACTAATAAAGGGTTCTAGTCGACTAATGACTGGGTCAAGTCGACTAACAGAGTCAAACAGAGAGCAGAATTGTCCTTTAAGTGTTGTGTTCGTTGATATGAAAATACAAGTGATTGCTCATGTCTTGGCGAGTAGAATTACTCGCCTAAAACTGATCCTGTGATGCGTCCGACGCAGAGAAGCTCGGCCCCAATCCAAGAGGAGTGGCCGGTCCTCACAAGTTGATGGAGAGGGGTTGTGGTAGTTTGGAGAAGATGGAGGTGCAAGTCTAGTTCACCATTTCAAAACGGGATCTAGCAAACGTTGTTGCGGGGGACAAATCTATAGTCCGTTAGAAAGAGGTCGACTAGGAGGTGAAGGTGGTATGCTCGGTGGTGGCTACGGTGGTGAAGTTTGGTGAAGAAGATGGGTTCTTGGATGTTTCTTGGTGAAAGAGGTTGAAGAAGATGGTGTTTGTGGTTGGAAATGGAGGAGGAGATGGAGGAGAATGAGGTGGAGGGATTTGTGGTGGAGAAATGGATTTGGTGGGTGGTGGTAATGGCCGGCCAAGGGAGCTTGGTGGTTTTGTTGGCTGTTGGAGCTTGCTGGAAACAAAGGAGATGAAGGAAAATGAAAGAGAGAGAAGATGGGAGTGTTATATATATGAAGAGGAAAATAATATAATATGTGCCATCTTCACTTTCCTTCCAAAGAATGCTGCGTTCTCAAAGCTGCGTCTAGGCAAAAAGAAGCCAAACGCGGGATTCAGGATGCGTCCAGTAGAAAACACAAAGGTTGCTATTTGGGGAAAAGACGAAAAAGCATGGTTGATTGGACTTGAGTTGATTTAGCCCATAAGCATTAAATGCAACGTGGAGGGGGATGGAGAGGATCACCGCTTTTAATGATGAACTCAAATTGGTCAACTCGCGTCTGAGGAAGGAGAGAGAAAAATGGGAAAAAGAGAAAAGTGGAATAGTTGGATAAATTCTCGGTATCTGGGAAAATACCGAGAACTCCGGAAAGGTCCAAAAATTAAAGTGTCTCGGAAAGCTTTCCAAAAATCTCAAAAATAATAAATATTACATAAAGATTTTTGGTGAAATCGATTTTCAGAAACTCAATTCCATTTCAAAATAAAAATCCTGGAATCTACTGTAAACGGTGTCTACACCGGGTAGGCTGGATTTTTTGATAAAATCTGAAAAATCTCAGAAAATGCCTGAAGGAAGAAAATATAGTTTTAAGAAGGAACGTGAAAGCGGAATCCAGAAATTTGATTCTAATTGTGAATAAAATTCCTGGAATCAACTAGTGATACTGGCCGACACCGGTTTTGAAGATTTCTAACTTTATTCCGAAAAATTCCAGAAAATCATGAAAAATCTAGAATATTAAAAAATAATATTTGAAACTAAAATTAGTCAAATCTGAATACCAAACAGATCAAATCATGCAGTACTGCTATATGAGTAAGTATTTAAAATAAAATAAAATAAAATAATAATAATAAAATGCACAAAAATCAGGATACGTAACTGTGCACGTATACCGAGGATGGGGGTTACACTATATCGCATCCCGTTGTCATTTCTTTCCTTTATTCATCTATTATCATTGTGTTAGATATTTATATGTCATATTGCAATGATATTTATTTATCGTAGTTGATATTATAACTTGTTCAGGTTACTTTAGTCTTAGCGTGTATGCGTGGGGTATTTTTCTCGCGTATATACGTCGCGACTCTCGTCGCGACTCCGTTTCTACGTTTTTTGGGAAGCAGGGCGTGACACCAACTGTCTTGCAACTGTGCCTCTTTCAAAAGGCTCGTAAATGCTAAACCACTCTTTCTTTAAGCACATGTGGTATGTGCACCCCAAGTCAAGTAACCAAGCATCCGAGAACCTCCCTTTGTCTCTGCCCGGATTCACCGACAGAATATCATATGGTTATCCAACCGCTTTCTCAAGTACGCCGGCTTGATTCGATTGTTTCCCATTAGTATTAGCTCTATAGCTCTTGGATTACCCTTCTTTAGCATCTCTTTGTACCTGACTGTTTGCAGTGGTAGCAATCATTGTTTTCGTTAGAAGCTTTGGTACCCTTCTTGGGTCCTTTACTTTGTTATCTCCCCCTTTGCTTTTTGACTACCACTCCCGAGGTCTCTTCTATGGAATCTGTCTTTTCATCAGCTCATATTTTGGAGTACCTGCATGACATCTTCCAACTCTAACCTCTCTTTTTCATACATAATGGTGGTCGCCAAGTAATCATAACTCTGAGGAAGAGAAGATATCAATAGAAGAGATTTGTCTTCCTCTTCTAGTTTCACCTCCAATGTCAACAAGTCGCTCAAAATCCAATTGAACATATTGAGATGTTGTATAACTGGTGTCCCTTCCTTCATCCGAAGACTAAGTAACTGCTTCTTCAAGAAGAGTTTGTTGGATAAACTCTTCGTCATGTAAAGACTCTCAAACTTACACCATAAACCTGCAGTTGTTTGTCGTTCATTACATTATAAAGAACTTCGTCTGATAGGCATAATATAATAGTGATATTAGCTCGAACATCTAGATCCACCTACTCATCGTCCTCCATCTTAGACGGCTTCTTTTTGGCATGAAGCAAGGCCTTGTGAGTGCCATCATTCACGAGCAACGCCGTTACTCGCATCTTCCACAGTCACATCTTTCACAATAGAAAGTTATTATTTCTGTTGAATTTCTCCACCTCAAACTTCATTGTGATCGTCTTGCTAGCCATAGTTCTGATAACAATTGTTGTGATAAACATCTTCAAACAATATGAGTAGCCGCGGAAGTCCTGATCAATCTACCTTAGCAAGCAATATAACTTGATCACCACAAGAAGAAGATAACAAATCAAACACAACATTTTATGGGAGGTGGGAAATAAATTCTTATTAATCTAAGAAGTAAAATAGAGTTTATAAGGATCTCTCGTAAGAATCTCTCAAACTCTCAATATAAGGTGAATACAATCTCTTTCAAGCACGTTGACCTAAAATCTACAACTAGAAATTTATAGACTTCTAGAATATATCTAGATATTTTAAATATTCAGCACAACCATCCTGGCCATCCAATCAACCACCCTTAGAAAAATAAATTCAGAAACCCTTTCAAAATCCCAATCGTTCATGTGTTCTCCAATCGAGATTCTTTTCTTCAATTGGAAGCGATAAGGCCTCCTTTTTCAGGTGTAAGTGATTTTCAATGCTCTTTTTCATGATTTGCTTTCTAAGATCTCCCATATATTCCTTGCGGAAGTCTCCGTCATCACGTGGTACTTTATATCTTCTGTTAAACAAGATCTTATGACGCCACACGCCGTCCTTTTCATCTTGTCCCAGTCCTTCTCAGATGTCTCCTCCACCTTTTCTTCTAAACGTAGAGAGTCTTCGAGGTTTGATGCCGTCATGGCATCTATCACCTCACATCTCCACGTCCGAAATTGTTCGTGTCGTCAGACTTCAGGACATCAATCACCAATAATTGGCCATCTCCGGTCATCTCCTCAGTAAATTTCTCAAAGCAATGTGGAAAATAATTAATAAAAATAAATCCAAATAAGAAAGATCAAATCTTTACCTCCAAACAAAACTGTAGAAAATCTCTAAAGTGATTTGCTCCACCCGAACGAAACCCCTGGTTGAAACCTGAAAAGTTCTAATACCACTTGTTGGGAGAAACCCATACCAAAGGATTGCAACACACCAGAAACTAGCAGCCAATTGTACGAACGAACAAATAAAGGGAAGAAAGCGAGAACACAAATTTAACGATATTTGATGATTGCCCACGTCCTCAGGGCAGAAGGGGAGAGAGATCTTATTAATCAGTCAATTGTAAGATACAATATATGAGGACAGTACCCCTTATATATAGCCAGAGAATCTCTGAAGGAAAAAAATTAATAGATCTGAATTCGGATCAGAAATAAACCCAGAATCACATTAGGAAACTGCAGATCACGCCCAGAACACGTGTCTCGGTCGACCGATTCGTCACTGCGGTCGACCACTAGGCAAACACGCAGAGAGCCAACTCTCTGTTAAACTCTGGCACTACAGTCGGTCGAGGGTAGTGACCGCTGTCTTCTGTCGCCGATGCTTCCTCTGGGCGGTCGACCGAGTGGTCGATCGCAACTTCCTTGTGCACTTCTGTGCATGGCCGGTCAATCGGCCCTCAGTCTTCACTGAGAATAGGGCTTCTACAACCACTGGTGAACTCCAATCTTTACGCTATCTTCTCTGATGGGTTAAAAAACTCTACTAATAATATTTTACACTCTCTCCTCACATGCATTACTCCGTCACATCAGAATTTGGAGCAGATTTGATGGAGTCTATGTGGCTTGACTTTGCATTTTGAGTAGCTCCCTTGAGCAAAAAGCATTCTTAGGTTCCATCGTTTGCTGACACAGTATTTTCATGTCGAAATAATTCAGCGTTGCAAGTTAAGCCATTGGATACAGCCTCATAATTGCATACTTTACCATAACAAATGAAGAATCAGACTAATCAGTCACCGTTGCCGAGCTTGTGGTACAGTATTCTTCTTCTTCCATTCAGTTGTGTTACAATAGTACCTTATTTGTAACAATATCAGCATTATATCAGCCTTTGTGACAAGATATGCTCTGAACATACGTAATGATTATTTTGTTATATTTTTGTTCCTTTATAAATGAATTAGTGAGAGGCTTTTAGTTAGCAATTATTCCCTCAATGATAAGACCTTGTTATAAGTCATAATTTTTCATACAAAACACCAAGCTGTCCATCTCTAAGTTTTTTCCTCTTAGGTAAAATACAGAGCTATCCGTATCTTTCTTTGTACTGTGACAAAAATGGAGGCCAAGTCACAAGTCAAGTCAGCTAATAGAAACAGATTGTCCATGTGGAAGTGGGCTCACAAACAAAATGCACAACAAGGACCTCTTTGATTGTGAACCATACAAACTGAGAGTATGAATGCATTACATTAGAGAACTAAAGGATCTGCAAAATGCAAACAGAGCGCGCGCGCACACACATGCTGCTGCAATTTGTGTTCCATGCCTACTACATGCACCAACACCCACCGGTAATGGCCCTTGCGCAGGCAAAGGTTGCTGCCAGACCTCACTAAAAACTAGTATACTATGAATTAGGATTTGACCAGCGCCGCAGAACCATCAACGCTACTTCGCTGTATAACCCCTGCAGCTATTATTTCCTGGTGGACGAGGGCCAGTTCAAATTTGATGTTTCTTACCTCACGAAGAAGTTCTCAAGTCAGAATTCAAGGATAGCATCTCTCTGGGGCTGGACTGAGTTGTTAAGGACGCGACATGCGATTAGGCCAGGGAAAACAGGGCCTCATATGCGTGCCGCTGCAACAACAGCGAATGCTACAACCACCATGCCACCAACGGCCTCAAGGGATATATTTGCAGTTGCTCTGGAGGTTACCGGGGCAATCCCTACCTCAAAGACGGATGCCAACGTATAAAAAGCCAACCTGTGAATTTATAGAGCAAATACTGTCGTAAAGAAAGAGGAAATTTTAAATTTCTCAAATTCAAGCCAGATTTGGTTCTTACATATCATATATATTGGTGTTATATGATCTCATGTATCATATCATATTGGACTGGGTATCTTGTAGACATTGATGAGTGCAGTCCTGGGGACCAAAATAAGTGTCCTCAAGGCAGTGACTGCATAAACAGACCAGGTGACTGCACTTGCGAATGCGCGCCAGGGTATTCTAGTCAGGACCCAAACAATAAGTACTGATCCTAATCCAACCTCGCCCCCAGTTCCACCTCAAAGTCTTCCGCTCTGGTCAAATTGGTTTTAGGCTAAGTTCGTCGCGCTTCTTTACCTCAAATACATATATAGTAAATTAAGAATTGACCTTTTTATCATGATTTTACACTTCAATTCCATGGGAGCTTATGGATATGATGACAGAGAGATGACACGACTAGTTTTTACGCCATATGTATACTTCAAAAACTTCAAATATCTTCAGATTGTTTTAAAATACTTTAAATTCTTTAGAAATACTCTACATGTTGAAAGAAGGTGAATATATTATGTATTTTCCCAATTGATTTATTAAATTTGCTCTGCAATATCTGCAGGAATTGGCATCTTTTATCATTTTATTCCTTGTTTTAACTTTATGGTCTTGCATCGGGAGAGAGAGAAGAAAGCTTGCTGGAAAAAAGTTGAGGTTTTTCTGACAATGGAGGTTTGTGCTGTTTGAAGAACTCAGGTACAGAGAGCGAATCAAATTCAAGACATACAGAAGAGAAGAGTATGAAGATTCAAGAAACAACTTTGACATGAACTTTGTCCTTGGGCGTGGAGGTTATGGAACGGTTATCAAGGAACTCTGGAAGGCAATCAAATATTTGTTATAAAGAAGGCTAAGACAATTGATGAGAGCCAAATGAAAGAATTTGTGAAGGAGATTCTTATCCTTTCTCAAATCAATCATAACAATGAGTTGAGATCTTGGGATGTTGCATGGAGGTCAAAGTCTCTATGTTAGTTTATGAATATGTCACCAATGGGACGCTTCATGGCTATATCCATGACAAGAGTGTTGTGCGCGCAGACAATCACAACAACAAACCAACAGAGAATCCCTAGATCTCAATCTCAGAACAATGAAATCAAAAACACGAAGAACAACCCAATCGCAAACAACAGATCTAACGAGGTTCGGCCAACTTGCCTACGTCCTCGGGGCAATCCACGGAGAGAGATTTCAATTAGGAAGATTATTACAATAGCTCTGGATCTCTTTGAGTACTAGAGAGTCCGCAGCTTTTCTTTCTCTAGGCACTAAACCCTAAAAATTACAATTAGAGCTTAAATACATAACTTCCCGAAACAGCAGTTTTCGCCAGATCCGACTATCGGTCGACCGGTCCGGTCGACCGACCCCCTCTCACGGTCGACCGGACCGGTCGACCGAAACAAACCGAGAGTTGGGTTTCCTGCAGACAGCTTCTCGGTCGACCGGTCCGGTCGACCGCTCAAATCCTGTGCACATTGTGCACGTCGGTCGACCGGACCGGTCGACCGACCTCTGTCTTTTTCTGCTGCTGCTGCTTTTCCTGCCCGCTGTTCCTTCGCCTTTCGTTGTAGAATCCTTGGCAGTTTTCAACAGCACCTGGCATGACCTCATCTCCTCTACTGTACTCTCTCCTCCAACAATTCTCCACCTCGGTGAAGATTGTTAAATTTGAGCCGAACACTGACTCAATAGCGGCTGCACCAATCTGGTTGCCTACGTACCCCTTGCCCAAGGGATCAAGCCATCCGTAGTTCATCCAAATGAGCTTCAGCAAGCTCAATTCACCTGAAGGATCTGGAGCAAGTCTTTGCAGTGTGCAAACTTTACTCCCGACACCACCTTTGTAAGCATATCGGCCGGATTCTCCGAAGTATGAATCTTCAACAAGTTGATGTCATCTTCCTCCAGAATCTCCCGAACAAAGTGATACTTGACATCAATGTGCTTCGTCCTTGCATGGTAGACTTGGTTCCTTGCCAAATAAATGGCACTCATACTGTCACAGTGTATCTTCAAGATCTCCTGTTCCACTCCCAAGTCATCTAGCAAACCCTGAAGCCAAATCGCCTCCTTCATGGCCTCGGTCAAGGCCATATACTCCGCCTCTGTAGTCGACAACGCAACTGTGGACTGAAGTGTGGAGCGCCAACTCACCGGTGCCTGTGAGAATGTGAATACATACCCCGTAGTCGACCGGCGTTTGTCGAGGTCACCTGCATAGTCCGAATCCACATACCCTATGCACTCTTGCTTTCCGGTGTCGTCCTTCTCGAACACTAGGCCTACATCAACAGTTCCCTTGATGTACCTAAGGATCCACTTCACGGCTTCCCAATGACCCAGTCCAGGATCATGCATGTATCTGCTTACCATAGAGACTGCCTGTGAAAGATCCGGCCTTGTACACACCATCGCATACATCAAGCTACCCACAGCATTGGCATACGGAACATGAGTCATATGCTCACGCTCCTGAACACTCCTTGGAGACATCTTCGCTGACAACTTGAAATGCGGCGCCATTGGTGTACTAACAGTCTTAGTATCTTTCCCGATATTAAACCTCTGCAGTACCTTCTCCAGATAGCCTTTCTGAGTCAAGCTTATTCTGCCAGCTTCCCTGTCCCTTTTGATCTCCATACCCAATACTTTCCTTGCTTCCCCAGGTCCTTCATCTCGAACTCGGACGATAAAGTCTTCTTTAGAGAATCAATTGCAGATCTTGACCTAGAAGCAATTAGCATATCATCTACGTAAAGTAGTAGATAGATATACTCACCCGATGGTAACTTGTTGTAGTACACACATGGATCGAAATGGCTTCTTGTGTACTTCTTCTTCCTGATGAAGCTGTCAAATCGCTTGTACCACTGTCTTGGAGACTGCTTCAAACCGTACAGCGATTTCTTCAGCTTACATACCAACTCCTCTTTCCCTGCAGCTTTATAACCTGTGGGCTGAGTCATGTAGATCTCCTCCTCAAGATCGCCGTGGAGAAAGGCGGTCTTCACATCAAGTTGGTCAAGGTCCAACTCGTTCTGCGCCACCAAGGCTAATAGGATCCGAATAGACGAGTGTTTAACAACTGGGGAGAATACCTCGTTGTAGTCGATCCCTTCTCTCTGTGCGTAGCCTTTAGCCACCAGCCTTGCCTTGTATCGCACTTTATCTTCTTGGAGTGATCCCTGCTTCTTAGCAAATACCCACTTACACCCTATGGCTTTCTTCCCCTTGGGCAACTTGGTCAGTTCCCATGTGTTGTTCTTATAAAGAGACTGCATCTCTTCATTCATAGCCCCTTTCCATAACTCAGCTTCTGAACTGATTTCAGCTTCCCTGAAAGTAGATGGAATGGCCTCTTCAACAACTGGAAGTGCATAAGCAATCACCATGTCTGTAGTGAGCCAGCCAGGTCTCCTAGTATTCCTCCGTGGTCTTCCAACTGCAGTAGTATCTGGAACAGTACCCATGACCTGCTCCTGATCCTCTTCAACAACTTCAGCATCTTCTTCTGCAACTTGATCACCTCCCTGTGTCACCTCAGGGATGATCTTTACTGACACTGTGTCCTCTAGAGATGGTGGATTTGCATCACTCTCCACCTGCTGCAATAGCTCCTTGGTCTTGTTGGTCTCCACCTGCTGAGAGACCGTAGGCTTCATCATAGAGGCCTCATCAAATGTGACATCCCTACTGATTATGAACTTGTTGTCCTGTTGGTCCCAGATCTTGAACCCTTGGTTCCTTTCTTGAAGCCAACAAACACTCCTTTCTTCGCTTTCGGATCCAATTTGTCTTCTCTGACATAATAGTAGGCTGGACATCCAAATATCCGGAGCACATCATAATCATCAGCAGCTTTACCCGACCAAGCTTCAAGAGGGGTCTTCCCTCCTATTGCAGATGACGGCAACCTATTGACGAGATGGCATGCATACCCCAAAGCTTCAGCCCAGAACTTCTTTGGTAATCCTGCATTGGACAATATGCACCGAACCTTCTCTAGCAAAGTCGGTTCATTCTTTCAGCCACCCCATTCTGTTGCGGAGTTTCCCTCACTGTGAAGTGCCTCTCTATGCCCTCATCAAGACATAGCTTCTGGAAAGGGTCTGACTTGTACTCTCCTCCGTTGTCAGAACGAAGGACCTTGACTTTTCTTCTAGTACTCCTTTCCTGATTAACCTTCCACTTCACAAACAATTCTAGGACTTCATTCTTGTGTCGCATGGTGTACACCCAGCACCGCCTAGAATAATCATCAATGAACGACACAAAATAGTGGTTTCCCCCAATTGATGCAGTCTTGGTGGGTCCCCATACATCTGTGTGAACATAATCAAGAATGCCTTCGGTGCAGTGTGAAGCTGTACCAAACTTCACCTTCGTCTTCTTGCCGATGATGCAATGTTCACACAGATCCAATTTGCAGGTCTCTGCACCCTTCAGCAGCCCTTTCCTCACAAGAGCTTGCATCGATTTCTCCCCTGCATGTCCCAGCCTCATGTGCCATAGCCGGGTTAGATCTTCCTTCTGACTGGTAGAAGCTGCCACCTGCCCTGTCACTGTACTACCCTTCAAGTAATACAAATTGTTCCGGCGGTCGGCCTTCAACACCACCATTGAGCCTTTGTCATTTTAAGAACACCTTCTTTAATAGACACACTGAGCCCCAATGATTCTAAAGCACCCACAGAGATCAAGTTCCTCTTCAGCTGAGGTACATATCTCACTTCTTTCAGCTCCCTCACCATCCCGTCAAACATCCTGATCGGAATAGTGCCTACACCCTCCATGATGCACGGATGATCGTCGTCCATGACGACCGAACACCCCTCCAACTTCTCAAGACTGGTAAACCAATCTCGATTAGGGCATACATGATATGTAGCACCTGTGTCCAGGATCCACTCTTTATCTACCGAGTAACCTACAACAGGAGTAGTCACTGAAAAAGAGAACTCTGAAGAATCTGAATCTGCTCCATCTGTCTGTGATTTACCGCTTGTAGCTTTTGTCACCCTTGCCAGATTTGCCTCAGACTTTGATTCCTTCTTCTTCCCCTTGTACTTTGGACAGTCAACCTTCCAGTGCCCAATCTCTTTGCAGAACATGCACTGATTTTTCTTAAGATCCCTGAAGCCCGACCTAGACTTCGATCTTCCTCTCACCTCCTTGCCTTTCCTCGATGAATTCCTGCCTCTTACTTCCAAAGCTTCCGCTGATGAACTAGACCGACCTGAATGTCTCTCATTCTTCCTTGTCTCATAACTCATCAGTGCTGACGACACTTCATCATAAACTAAGGTTTGCCTTCCATTTATGAATGTCATAGTGAATGTCTCATACTCCTCCGGTGGGAGTGAGTTCAGGAGAATAACTGACTTGTCTTCCTCACTTACAGTGACATCCACATTTAGCAAATCTGTAAGAAGCTTCGTATATCGGTTGATGTGCTCGTTTACTGTGTTTCCCCTCTGCATCCTGAACTGATACAGCTTACTCTTAAGTTGTAACCTAGACTCCACACTCTTTGTCAGGTACTTCTTCTCAAGAGTATTCCACAGTTTCTTCGCTGACGTCTCATGTTGTACAAGATATTTGATGTCTTGTGACAAGCATGAACGTATCAAGCCACATGCCGACCTATTCATCTTCGCCCACTCTTCCTCAGTAGTAGTGGTCTTCTTCCTTTCTAATAGAAGCGTGTCCTCGAGGTTCTGTGCATTCAATGCATCCATGACCTCACACCTCCACATCCCGAAATTATTAGTTCCATTGAACTTGACAACTTCGATCCTTGAGTGATTCATTGTTTTAACGGAAGTAGTTTCTTCTGCCATTGAGGTCTTCTTTTGATTCTCTATTTATTGGGAAGAATAATCCAATTGAAAATAGATCTTTACTCAGATAAAAAAAAGAGATTTTTACCTGCCTCTTGAAACCCTAGATCGAGTTTCTCACCGGATCTACTCCAATCACTGATTCAACAAGCCCTCCTTGTGTCCTCCTGAGAACGACACACGATCTCCTTGAACACCAATACCTCTGACCTGAGATCGACACACGATCTCCACCTGATCAGATCTGGAGCCCTTCGAATCCTCAGAATCCCAAGCGTAACCTGAAGCTCTGATACCACTTGTTGTGAGCGCAGACAATCACAACAACAAACCAACAGAGAATCCCTAGATCTCAATCTCAGAACAATGAAATCAAAAACACGAAGAACAACCCAATCGCAAACAACAGATCTAACGAGGTTCGGCCAACTTGCCTACGTCCTCGGGGCAATCCACGGAGAGAGATTTCAATTAGGAAGATTATTACAATAGCTCTGGATCTCTTTGAGTACTAGAGAGTCCGCAGCTTTTCTTTCTCTAGGCACTAAACCCTAAAAATTACAATTAGAGCTTAAATACATAACTTCCCGAAACAACAGTTTTCGCCCAGATCCGACTATCGGTCGACCGGTCCGGTCGACCGACTCCCTCTCACGGTCGACCGGACCGGTCGACCGAAACAAACCGAGAGTTGGGTTTCCTGCAGACAGCTTCTCCGGTCGACCTGTCCGGTCGACCGCTCAAATCCTGTGCACATTGTGCACGTCGGTCGACCGGACCGGTCGACCGACCTCTGTCTTTTTCTGCTGCTGCTGCTTTTCCTGCCCGCTGTTCCTTCGCCTTTCGTTGTAGAATCCTTGGCAGTCTTCAACAGCACCTGGCATGACCTCATCTCCTCTACTGTACTCTCTCCTCCAACAAAGAGTAACATGCACTCGGTTCCCTTGGGTACTCGCCTAAGGATCGCTGCAGAATTTGCAACTGCAGTTACCTATTTTTATCTGCAACTTCCCTTCCATCTTTCATCGAGATGTGAGATCATCCAACATACTCTTAGATGAGAATAATGTGCAAAAATGTCTGATTTTCGATGGTTCAATTCTGGCTATTTAAGAGTATGTTGGTTGATTTCACATCTCGATGAAGGATGGGATGGGAAACTGCAGAGTGTAGATAGGTAAGTGCAGTTGCAGATTCTGTAGCAATCTTTAGGTGAGTATTCAAGAGAATCAAGTATCTTCTACTCTTGTCATGAATATATTCGTGAAGCGTCCCATTGGCGACAAATTCATAAACTAGCATAGGGACTTCAAACTCTAGGCAACAACTCAAGAGTTTAACCACATAGTTATGGTTGATTTGAGAAAGAACAAGTATCTCCATCACAAATTCTTCTTTTGGTTCTCATCAATCATATGAGACTTCTCTATAGCAACAATCTGATTTTCTTCCAAGTTCCTCGTTAAACTACGCCTTGGCATCCTCGTCCGAGGATTTGGTTGTTGTCAAAGTTATTTGCCGCTTTTTTCCAAGCTCTTCTTTTGCACAACTCTTCCTCCTTTTGCACTCTAGTTTTTTATACAACAACCAACCTGCATGTTGCTGAAAGAACCTCTCTTTTTATTTAGCAAGTTTCCTTCTTTTCCTCATTATGTATGCTGAAAAACTTAGGACAAGCAAAGAAATGATACCAATGCCAATTCCTGCAGATATGAGAAACAAAAGATAATAAAGTTTTGAAGGAAAATTAAAGGGAATATTATGATTCAGATAGGAAAGTAAATTCAAAGTAAATGGGAAATGAATCATGGATAAGTCGAGTTTGACGCTAGCAATATATCATTATCAACCAGACCAGACTTGTTATGACAGTCGTATGTCGGGGGCATAAGCATTGTAGCTTGGCTCTGCAGCAACGACAATTCAGTGACAACAAGGTCGCCGGAGATGGGCATCTTTTTTGCACGCCCGGCTAGGTTTGCACTCGATCTCAAAGTACTCGTCTCTGTAGCAACCTTTGCCAATGCCAAAGGCGTAGGGTATGCTGACACCGCTGCAAGAATCTGGACGCTGCGGGTGGAGGGTATTATCAAACCCCGCCACTGCAAGACTTACTATTTTTTGAAGCAGCAGCAGCACCAGGAATGAGAATTGGTCAAGTGTCAGCACTAACACACTCGCCATTTCCTGAATGTTAGTTAGTTGTTGATAAACTAACTTCTCTTCAGGCTCTCTGAGCTTGCGTCCTGTTGCTTCTGCCGCTCTGTTTATAGAAAGAAAGAACATAATCAGATGTGATGTCTCTGTTAGCAAATTTTTCACACGAGAGAGAGAGAGAGAGAGAGAGAGAGAGAGAGAGAGAGAGCATATAATTAAAATACAGATATGGTCTCTACTTTCCCACCACAAAGAGAGAGAGCATATAATTAAAACACAGATATGGTCTCTACTTTCCCACCACAAACTGCACATTATCAGGGTAATTGGATTCTTGTATATGATACTATCATCACCATCATCATCAGAGCCTTAACGTCACTGGCTTGTGTCATCTCAGATAATAATATGATGAAGTTTGAAGATTTCTGTAAATCTTGCTCTTGAATTATGATTTAGATATGCCTACAGATGAGGGATGAAAGTGAGGAGACAGCTCAATTATGCGATGAACAATCCCAATTCCCCATATGTATGTACGTATGTATATATAAGTATGCATATACGTAGGTATTTACGAAGCTTACGATTGAGATCGATCTATTTCAGATTCTAAATCCTAAAACATCCAGTTTCTGTGACTCTGATTTCTAAAACACCAAGCATATACAGGCGGTGTGTGCGCGTGTTTATGTTCTCATGGCATATGAAGCCAGTTTTAGGGATCCGAGTTTATAGAAATATGTCATGGCATCGCAAGTTTCACATCACAAACAACTTTGTTATCTGAAAATTAGGCGGTTATGTAGCAAAACTTGTTTCAACCTAACACATATGTCTGCTAATCGAGCCAAACGAGCCGAGCTTTGGGTTGTTCGTGTTTATTCAATTATTTTTCCGAGCTTAAATTTTTGTTCAAGCTTGGTTAGGTTATCAAACGAGCCCGAACGAGCTTGCAGCGAGCCCGAGCCAAGCCTCGAGCTTTTCAAGCTTATTTACTATTCTAAACAAGTACTAAAAACTATATTTTAAAATATATGAAAAAAAATAATATAAATATTAAATCTTTAAGAAGTGGCTATGATGACTTAGGAACACGCAATATCAGTTTAAGTCTTGGGACAAATGGCTTAGTTGTTGTTGTTGTTGTATATAATATCAGTTTAAATAGTAAATGTGAGCATAATGTCAAAATTATATACTAATTTTGTTGGGAATTTAATTCATCTATAATGCGGAATAAAAGGCCATGGATCAAAGAATCATATACAACTCAAGATAATGAATCAAAACCCTAATTGTGCAATACTTAAATCACCATACCTGAGGCCATTGATGACGATTGAATGAAGACCTTGATTCCTTTGATGAATTGAAGAAGAAGATCCTGCAAACCCTAAAGCAAATTGATCCTCTTTTCTCTTCTCCTTTTCTTTCTCAAAACTTCTCTATTCTTTTCTGATGGAGCGACACGCGATAAAAATCAGCGTTCATTTTGATTTCTTTACAGGAGGAGAAAAGTGGGTCGCACATTTGCAAAAAGACCCCTTGAAAATAAACCTTTCCATCATGGTATCTTTTCTATTTTCAAGTGACCAAATAACTATATAAATGTGACAATTATATGGGCATCCTTTATATCAGTTAAACTTAATAGGAATCCAATGCAAATACCAAGATTATGTGGGCCACTTTAATATGAGATTAACATTCTCCCACTTGGACCACTAACCGATTAGGTTAAAAACTTTAGAAAAGACAAAATAAAAGAAAAAGACTCATTTTTCAAAATCATTTTGACTCCATTGGATTCCATACAGAAAAAACCTGACATGTGCACAAATTTACAACAACTGATAAGCCCAAATATGTAATACTGTAATACTGCAATTAGCTTAGACTATCAATGCGAGTCATAGCGGTTATACAACATCCACGTCATACTCCCTTCTATGTACCACAACATTGATAACCCTTACTAATTGAGTCCATAACCATAATGACCCCTGTAATTGTCTTGTAAAGACATTTTCCTGTTTAACATACATCCATACAAAATATGTGTACACACAATTGGATAACAGGAAATAGAGAAACAAACTGTTATTTGTACAACAATGTCAATTACACAAGTACCATATACACATTTACAGATTACCCAAAAGACCCATCCTTACAACATGTTCCTTAAATGTCTTTGGAGGCAATCCTTTAGTCAATGGATCAGCAACCATTAAGGTGGTACTTATACTTTCAATTGACACCTTCTGTTTCTCAACTCTTTCTCTAACCACCAAGTACTTCAGTTCTATGTGCCTAGAACCATTAGAGTACTTACCATTCTTAGAGAAAAATACGGCTGCTGTATTGTCACAATATATCTTCAGCGGCTTGGCAATAGAGTCAACTACACCAAGTGCTGAGATAAAATTCCTCAACCATAGTGCATGATTTGTGGCTTCAAAATAAGCTATGAACTCAGCCTCCATCGTGGAAGAAGCAATGAGAGACTGCTTCACACTCTTCCACGAGATTGCCCCACCTGCTAGCAAGAAAATAAATCCTGAGGTAGACTTCCTGCTATCTGGGCAACCACCAAAATCTGAGTCTGAATAGCCGATCACCTCCAACTGATCTGATCTACTGTATGTGAGCATATAGTCCTTTGTCCCCTGAAGATACCGCATAACCTTCTTAGCCAACTTCCAGTGCTCCATTCCTGGATTGCTTTGGTATCTTCCCAACATCCCAACTGCATAACTGATATCCGGCCTGGTACATGTGCTTGCATACATCAAGCTCCCAACAGCTGATGCATACGGAATTTTCTGCATTTGACCCTTTTCTAAGTCATTTCTAGGACACTGGCTACCACTTAATCTGTCACCCTTCTGAATGGGTGCAGGACTAACTGAACACATTTCCATATGGAATCTTTCCAAGACCCGGTTGATATATCCTTTCTGAGACAGTCCTAGCAATCCTCGAGATCTATCCCTGAAGATCTCTATGCCAATAACATAATTTGCCTCACCCATATCAACCATCTGAAAGTTCTTGGTTAGATAACTTTTAGTCTCATACAGCAAACCAAGATCACTACTGGCTAATAAAATATTATCTACATACAGAACCAAGAAAATAAACTTGCTCCCACTGATCTTTAGATATATACACTGATCAACAGTGTTTTCTGTAAATCCAAAAGAGGTAATGGTATCATTAAACTTTATATACCATTGCCTGGAAGCTTGTTTAAGTCCATATATAGATTTCTTTAATTTACAAGCCAAGTGTTCTTGTTCTTTAATTGCGAACCCTTCAGGTTGCTCCATGTAGATATCCTCATCCAAATCCCCATTCAGAAAGGTAGTTTTCACATCCATTTGATGTAACTCCATATCATAATGAGCTACAAGTGCCATAATGATTCTAAGAGAATCCTTCTTAGATACTGGAGAGAAGGTCTCTGTATAGTCAATGCCTTCTTTCTGAGTGAAACCTTTGGCCACAAGTCTAGCCTTATATCGTTCGATATTGCCTTTAGAGTCGCGCTTGGTCTTAAAGACCCATTTACACCCGACTTTCTTACAGTTATAAGGCAATTCAACGAGATCCCAGACTTGGTTTTGGTCCATAGATTTTAACTCATCTTTCATAGCATCAACCCATTTACTAGAATCATTGCATTCTATGGCTTGTGAAAACGAAACTGGATCTTTATTTACCCCAATATCATAATCAGATTCCTGTAGATATACCACATAATCATCTGAAATGGCAGATCTTCTTTCCCTTTGAGATCTTCTCAAAGCTGCCGGTTGTGGTGGTTCTACAACATTTTCAATGGGAATATCCTCATGGAGTGGTGAACCAACATTAATTTGTTGTTCTGGAATCTCAACTTGATGATCAAGCTGAGGTACAACAATTTCTCTTGAAGGAAAGGTAATTGGGATATTTACCCTTACAACTTCAAGATCTACTTTTCTTGGTTCATCACTCCCACTAAATTCACCATTCTCTAGGAATCTGGCATTACCAGTTTCAACTATTCTTGTACTATGGTTAGGGCAATAAAATTTGTATCCCTTAGACTTATCTGGATAACCAATGAAATACCCAGATATTGTTTTTAAGTCTAATTTCTTTTCTTGTGGGTTATATATTCTGGCCTCTGCTGGACAACCCCAGACATGTAAATGTCTCAAACTGGGTTTCCTACCAGTCCACAGCTCGAAGGGAGTTGTTGGGACTGCCTTACTAGGAACCCTGTTTAAGATATACATAGCAGTCTTTAAGGCCTCACTCCACAATGAATTGGGTACTTTAGAGAAGCTCATCATGCTCCTAACCATATCCATAAGAGTTCGGTTTCGCCTTTCAGCAACACCGTTCTGCTGAGGCGTACCTGGCATCGTGTATTGAGCACAAATGCCACGCTTTTCTAGGAATTTGGCAAATGGGCCAGGATGTTGTCCTGACTCATCATATCTACCATAATATTCACCACCTCTATCTGATCTTATGATTTTAACCTTTCTATCTAACTGTCTCTCGACTTCTGTAATGAACACCTCAAGGATGTCAACAGCCTGAGACTTTTCATTAATTAGATAAACATAACCATACCGTGATAGATCATCTATAAAGGTAATGAAATATCTCTCTCCAGTAAAACATGGAATGGAAAGAGGTCCACAAATATCTGTATGAATTATTTCAAGGAGGTCTTTACTTCTTGTGGCACCTTTCTTAGTGTGTTTAGTTTGTTTTCCTTTATACAATCTACACACACATCAAAATCAGTGAAGTCCAGGTCATCCAAAATCCCAGTCTTCACTAATCTTATTATTCTATCCCTGGAGATATGCCCCAGTCTTCTATGCCACAAGATAGAGGATTTTTCATTTATTAAGCCACGTTTTATACCAACATTCGAATGCAGAGACAATAAAGATTGTGCAAACTCATCATTCAATGAAATTTTATATAATCCATCACATAAAATTCCATGCCCAACCGGCATTGAATTATACATTAAAGAGAGTTTTCCACAACTAAATAAAACAGAATATCCAAAAACATCTAATTTGGATACAGACATTAAGTTCCTGGAAATTGAAGGTACATAAAAAGTATCCTCAAGATTCATCTGATGACCTGTCTCCAAAAGTAGTCGATAAGTACCAACATATTCGACCTCCACTTTCAGACGGTTCCCCATAATGATGAATCTCTCACTTTCCTTCGGTTTCCGGGTTGTAAGGAATCCCTGCATTGAATTAGTTATGTGAGTTGTGGCTCCAGAATCAATCCACCAAGTGTTAGAAGGAACTTCAGCAAGATTTGATTCATAACATACAAAAGAAAGATTTGTACCTTTCTTTTCGAACCAAGCTTTCCTCTTGTTGCAGTCCTTCTTCACATGTCCCTTTCTGCCACAGAAGTAGCATTTGACAGTGAAAACTTTTCTATGACCTTGGCTACTTCCCCATGGTCATTTCCTTTCTTTGATGGAAATCTTTTACCTCTTCCATATTTACTTTTCTTATGGATACCCCCTTGAGTCACTGCCAACACTGAGTGCTGTCCTTCTTGCCTCAGTCTCACCTCCTCTTGAACACACATACTAGTTAGCTCATTCAAGTTCCACTTATCCTTATGAGTATTGTAGTGGATCTTGAATGGCCCAAACTATGAAGGAAGTGAGTTGAGGATGAATTGAACCAAGAAGGACTCATCAACCTTCATACCCAGTGATCCTAGCTTAGCAGCCTTGTCAGACATGTTCAGAATGTGTTGCTGAACTCCTCTATTACCATCATATTTCATGGTGGTAAGTTCAGCCATTAAGGTACCAGCTAATGACTTATCTGCTGACTTAAATCGGTCCTTTACTGTAGACAAAAGTTCCGATGCACTAGTAGTATGTGGGAGAGAAGTCTTAATGTTATTAGCTATGGTCATCTTTATGAACATTAGACTGAGCCTATTAGACCTCTCCCAAGCTTTGGCATGGCTGACCTGTTCTGCTGTACTCTCAGCAGTTACTTCATCAGGTTTGTCAACTATTAAGGCCATGTCTAGGTCTAGGACACCCAGTGTAAACTGAACATGTTCATACCACTCTGAGAAGTTTGTACCATCCAAGGCCGGAATGCTAGTGGCATGTGTGTGAAGAGAAGTGGGGACGTTCACTGAAACATAATAGGACATAGCTCACATTAGGCCACGAATCAATACAATAACTTTAAATTTAATTAAGATGAACTATTGATATCACTCAGATTTCTCCTTTGGGCGAAACCTAAGCATATCTAGTGTTCACTCTTTAGGTGAGAACTTTTATCACCTACGTAGGTCTAATATAATTTATGCCAACTTAGATAGTAAGTCATGTTACCTTTGGGTATTCACTTCTACACCACTAGGTTGCATAAATTACACTATCCTACCCCGGTTCATAATTATTCGAAAGGGACTTTCCTTTGGGCCAGTCCCAATCTCCTAACTAGAACCGCCACCGAGAATATTATTGCCTTTAATGTCTACCTCATTAACATGTCTTTTATGTAGTTGTATATTCATAAGGTTTACTAACCTAGGTCACTTTGGCAACTACTAAATCAATAAGCCTTATGAATACAAACTAACCAATAATATTCTCTAATTCTATTATTTGTGTAATGCCATAATACTACAATACATTACTTGACCAAACATCAATCATTATTAACACAATAGCTTAAATGTGTTAACAATCATTAAGGATTGAATTAAGCAACAATTAGTCGACTACATAGTATTATTAGTCGACTTGGGTCAAGTCAAGTCGACTACAGGTTTAGGTCTAGTCGACTAGGGCAAACAAGGATTAGTCGACTATACCTACATGACTAGTCGACTACACATTTTATCAGTCGACTAGGCCAAAATTACAAGTCGACTAGAAACTTTATCAGTCGACTACAAATATTATTAGTCGACTCCTGTTAGAATCCAAACTCTCGGTTAAATATTAGTCGACTTGACCAAAAGGTTAGTCGACTATACACTTTACTAGTCGACTAATCAAAAACCCAAGTCGACTCCTGTTAGAAACAGAGAGTCGGGTAACTTTCGGGATGGACTATTAGTCGACTAATCAATCCCTATAGTCGACTAATAGCCCACGATCCAGTTACCGAACAGCAGTTCCAGATTATGCCCGAATCCCAAAAATTATGGAAAAATCGGGGAAAATTAGGGTTTCTTAAATTCTAAATTTGATCCATATTAATTGCATAATTAGAGGAATGTATACATGATTTTAGGGTTTCCAAGAATCCTCTTCAATTCTACAATTAAAGATCAAAATCTGGATTTCATGAATTGTTAATCAAAACCCTAACTTTTCATAATTCCTAAATCCAAGATGTATCGATTCTTTAACCATGGCTCTGATACCAAATGTTGAGAATTTAATTCATCTATAATGCGGAATAAAAGGCCATGGATCAAAGAATCATATACAACTCAAGATAATGAATCAAAACCCTAATTGTGCAATACTTAAATCACCATACCTGAGGCCATTGATGACGATTGAATGAAGACCTTGATTCCTTTGATGAATTGAAGAAGAAGATCCTGCAAACCCTAAAGCAAATTGATCCTCTTTTCTCTTCTCCTTTTCTTTTCTCAAAACTTCTCTATTCTTTTCTGATGGAGCAACACGCGATAAAAATCAGCGTTCATTTTGATTTCTTTACAGGAGGAGAAAAGTGGGTCGCACATTTGCAAAAAGACCCCTTGAAAATAAACCTTTCCATCATGGTATCTTTCTATTTTCAAGTGACCAAATAACTATATAAATGTGACAATTATATGGGCATCCTTTATATCAGTTAAACTTAATAGGAATCCAATGCAAATACCAAGGTTATGTGGGCCACTTTAATATGAGATTAACAAATTTTTCTTTGCAACCTTACAAATTACAAAAATTTTGACCCAAGCAAAACAGTTTCTTATTTTATTAGTGAGTACACATATTACTAAAACTTTGCATTCATCATGCCAAATAATTCATAAATAGGAGAAGAATAATATAGTTTGGAAAGGAAGAGAAAAAGAACAAGAATGAAAAATAGAAAGGCTTGTAGTTTCCAGAAGATTAATATGATTTTCTCTGCCAAGACTAGGGTTTACGCGGTGGTAAGTAAAAGAGGAAAAAGAAAGATGCAAGACTTGAATAGAAAGAAAATGAAGAAAATGGTGTATCTTCTATTTAGGGTTTAGGGTAGATAAACCTTTTTTTTTCTCCTCTTTTAAGGAAAAGAAATATTATTCTATTGGACTTGTGATGAGATTGAAATATTAGAATGGTCATTATTTAGGAACTCAATTTAATTAATTCTAACCTAAAAGCCAAGCTTAATACGAGTTATTGGGGCTTTGCCGAGCTAAGCTCGAGTTCGAACCAAGCTAAGCCTATAGGAGCTACTAACGAGCCGAGCTCGAGTCTGAGCCTAGCTCTGCTCAAGCTTGTTCACTTATTTGATCAAGTTTTGATTAGAGTTCAAGCTTGGTTCATTTAAGTTATTAAACGAACACGAACGAGTTTTTATCAAACAATCTCGAGTCGAGCTTCGAGCCTATCAGCAGCCTTACTCACACATGCTGCCATCTACAATTCAACTGTCATTGAAATCCATAAACAACAAAACAATTTATATTTGCAATAGCCACAGACGCAATAGCCATAAGAATCAGCCTTCAATCAATGCAAGATCTCAAGCTTTTCAAAATAACACCACATTAATCATTGCAGGATGCAGCTAGAAGAAGGATTGAATTATCACACAGATAACATTAAAATTAAGCCATCACAGGAAATCAAGGCAGTGAACAAACAGGGGATATCATGGAGATAATTTGTCCCAAAACCCAAAAAAGAAAAAGCATAATTCTCCATAACTGTCAGTAATGAAGGCAACCATTGTGCTGACTGTGTTACAAAAGTGGTTCGAGAGACCAGTCAAGATGTGCTATGGACAACTGATTTCCCCTCAAAGCTAGTGAACATTGCTCAAGCTGATGCTCTCGGCACAACTTATGAGCGAGAATGATGTGATGGACAACGTTAATAATAACTGATAAACAACAGGATTTGTAGAGCATCTCATTGTGACAAATTATCCAAAAAAGGATAGGCATAATTCTCCATTGCTCAAGATCATAAGAAACTCCCTAGCCTCTACTTGCTCTCTGCAGGCCTCATTCAATTTTAACTAATATTCCAGAATCAAGACAAACTGTACAACAAAGAAGATAAGCAAGCGAAGAATATTGGTTTCTTATACCCTTAAACATTGCAATTTCCTTCAATCAATCCAAGCCAACTTCAATTTACCTGTTCTCTTTTGAAAAGAAAATCATGCTTTATGGGATCCCACTGAAATTTTACACTTCCATTCTCTATCAAACTAATAGTAAACCTGTGAATATCAGGAAACAAATCTAGGATTTAATGTTGACATTGATAAACCCATGAACCATATCAGTCGTACACTTAGGTCCAGCACAAATCAAACAACTGGCAACTTTGTCATTGTTAAGTGTCAATAATAAAAACCATGATAGTACAATCACTAGATACAACACACAAAACATCTCTATTACCAGTAGTACTACTAGTAAACTAAGATCAAAAGGGTTTTAATCATCAGTAATAATGTTACTATATTACAATGCACTAGATCCAGTACAGCTGAAAAACAACTTTATTAACAATAAAACTCTTAGTCTGTTACAATCACTAGCTCCAGCAGAACTCGAGCAACATACGTACAAGAACCTAGTAGTCTACGACAGTCACTCAGCACAAAGTAGCAAGTTCAATCACTCAATACATGATAGAAACAACTAACATCAACATTCAAGATAGTTTATTAGGAAAACACACAGCATCATCATCCAGCTTCGATGTCGAGTGCTGCCCGAGTCTCCAAACTGTAGTACCCAGTGGTATCACCAGTAGAATAGCTAGATGATTCACCTAACAAGACCTCTAATACTTCAGGTTTATGCTGCTCCCATGGATGCTGAGTAAACTTCCTCAACCTTTGAAGTTCATCTGCCACTTCTTTCATGGTCGGCCTCTCTTCCCCCTTCATGCTCAGGCATTGCTTTGCAAGCTCTGAAACTTCATGCAGGAGCTCTATTTTTCCTTCCTCCACTTGCTGTCCATTGCTAAGCTGATGATCGAGAACCTCCATTAGACGACCTTCTTTCATCAGGGTGATAAAGGTTGATGCAAGAAGTTTCTCTTGTTTGGACCCTTCGAAATAAACCGCCTCCCTCCTTGTAAGCAGTTCTAGAAGAACTACACCAAAACTGTACACATCACTTTTCTCTGTGAATATGTATGTTTGCAAGTATTCTGGGTCCAAGTAGCCGCAAGTTCCTTGTATTATTGTCGCCAATTGAGTTTCATCCAAGGCTACTAGAGTTGAAGCTCCGAAATCAGACACCTTTGCCACATAATTCTCATCTAAAAGTATGTTGGAGGACTTCACATCACCATGGAGGACGGGAGGCGAAGCTGAGGAGTGCAAATAGGCAAGTGCTCCAGCAGATTCTATTGCAATCCGCATACGGTGTCTAAGGGGATAAACTGGGAACGATTCTTGCCATGGATATAGTCATGAACAGTACCACTCGAGACAATTCATAAACCAACATCGGGACTTCAACTTCTAAGCAACATCCCAAAAGCTTAACCACATTCTTATGATTGATTTGTGAAAGGATTAGAATCTCCTTTATAAATTCTTCCTTTTGGCTTTCATCAATCATTCTAGACTTCTTTATAGCAACGGTTACATTTCCTTCCAATATCCCCCTATAAACTGTGCCATGGCCTCCGCGCCCAAGGATTAGATTCTTGTCAAAACCATTTGTTGCTTTCTCCATCTCTTCTTTCCAAATATCTTGAATGAAGCCCATTGTCTAGTATTTTTTGACTTGATTTCTTCGTACAACAATAAACCTCCATTTTGTTGGAAAAACCTCTCCTTCTCTTTAGCCAGCTTTCTTTTCTCATTCATCATATATATCCAAAAGCTTAGAAGAAGTATGAAAACAATACCACTCCCGATGCCTGCAGATACATGCAAATGTGTAAATTGAATGACAAAGGAACAATTTTGCTCACCATCTTACCTACTCTAAAGGTTAATTTACAGTTAGCCAACTAGGTTTTGATGGCAAGTCATCTTGATTCTTGCCCATAATTTTCTGAGGTATGAACCAAATGAAATGGTTAATTTCAAGATTTTACAGCCAACCGTCACTTGTAATGGATAATGTTGATTGCACTCCATGGAGCAATGACGATTTAGGCTGTAAAGCCTATTTACGATAATCTAGCAAATAACCTCTTTGACACAATCTGGCCATAGTTAGCAAAAAGGCCTATGGTGAAACAAATGGAATGGGAAAAACTCATGCTTGTTATGACAAATAGAAGCGTGAAAAAAATTCAGATCGAATCATGTTTCAAACAGTTTGGTGTCAGAAAATAGATGTTAGAAACATGGTATATATACCTGTCAAATTTTATATATTGATTACCTAATTTGTTTACATGCATACATGTCAGACAAAAGTATTATCTAATATTAACAAATAAAATGCATGAGAAATCAAGTTACCTAAAGCTAATTTGACCCACAGTGGAAGACCATCTGAACTCGGATTTGGAACACACTTTACAGTCTTTGGGTCGTCGCTGTGCTGCCCAGGCGGGCATGAGCAACTGTAACCACCTTCCTTGTTCTCGCAGATGCCATAGCAAGGATACTGATCCAAGTGATCGCACTCGCGGATATCTACAAAATATTCATCCCAACATTGAAATTAATTGCATGACAGTCATCACTGAACAACAATTACAAGGTTGTAGATGAAAGATGTCATACCTTGACAGCCATCTTCGAGATAAGGATTGCCTTCATAACCTCGAGAACAATTGCAGGTGTATCCAAATCTGTGGGTGGAATCACGACAATCACTGTTGTTGCTGCGGCATGCGTATGAGGTGGTGTTCTTCTTCGCTTGCTCACATGTCACATTTCCAGCAACCCAGTCTAGCACCAGAGGGACACCTTGGCGGAATTGCGACTTGAAATAAGCCCCCTTGAGATAAGACATGTTGAACTTGAACCAGTCCTGATCCGCCACAAAAGAGTAGCTGCAAGGATCGAACTCCCAAGTACTGTAATTTTTGTCACGGTTGTATAATTCTGAATAATAGTCTACGAGGTTTTCAGGGAGTGACGTCTGGCAACAGCCAATGCCGGTGCAGGAGCCACTAGCGGAGTAGTCCAGTTTGTTGCAGAACGACATGCATCCGGTCATATATGAACCCTTGTTTCCATTAACGTATGTGTAACACCCCGTTCCTGGAATACGTACGTAGATACGTATTCTGATTTTTCTAGCATATTTCTTTAATTTATCTTGTAATTGTTTTTGTTTTATGATTATTAGTGTGATCGTTTTGTGTTGGATTTGGATTCGTGGACTCGGAGTCAGCCCTAGTCTGAACCGGGGGCCCGAACCTAGTGCTTCGCTTGATTTGGCCTTTCTGCTAATCCGATTTGACCGATTTTAGTTTTAAACATCATTTTCCAATATTTTAGATTTTTCATGATTTTCTGGAATTTTTCAGAATTATTTGCAAAATCTCCAAAAACTGGTGTCGGTCGGTATCACTGACTGATTCCAGGATTTTTAGTTTTCAAATGGGATTGAATTTTCAAAAACGGCTTTCAGTTTACTTCTTAGAATATCATTTTCTATCTAAATTCATTTTTCGAGATTTTTCAGAATTTATCGAAAATCCACCGGTTTTGGTGTCGACCGGTACCGCCGGAAGATTCCAGGATTTTTAATTTGAAATCTACATTGAATTTCTCGAATCCGATTTCACCGAGCATCTTAAAATATTATTTTCTATTTTTGAGAATTTTTCGGAAAGATTTTGAAACAGTCGAATTTTCGCCTTATTAAAATAATAATAAAATTTGCCGTTATTTCTTTTTCTTACTTTTACCTCTCAAATCCTCTACTTATTACTTTCAGAATATTATATCAATTTTATTATTTAATAAAATATTTATTTATAAATTTATAACTATTTTTTTTCATTTCTTTTAATTTTTCCATTTACTTTTCATTTTCTTTCTTTTTCTTCTTTCTTTTCTTCTCCTCCACTCAACCTCTTCCCCCACGCCAAAGAGAACGCAGCAGCGGGCAGCAGAGGCAGCAGGGCATGGGTCGAGCTCCAATCCCCCCACTCCATCTCCTTTCATCATTTCAATTACCATTTATTTTCCTTTTTCTTCTCCACTTAAACCACCTCCATTCTTTCATTTTCATTTTCATCTTCAACCTCCCATCTCCACTCACGCACCCAACTCCACCGCCGCACCACCCTCACCACCGCCGCCTCCGGCGCCGCCCTAGCCGCCGCCACCGCTTCCCCCAACACCCCACAACACTCCTCCACTCCCATCAACCCCCAATTCAACTCCACCATCCTCAATTTCTCCCAAAACCATCACATACCCACCTTCATCTTCTCCAAATTCCTCCTCACCACCACCAAATTCTCCCCTCCAACTACTCCATCACCACCTCCTCCACCTCCTCCAACTACCCACAACCACCAAACACCACCACCACCACCACAACCACCACCACCACCACCCATCACCTCCATTCAAACATCAACAACCACAACAACAACAACTAGCAACCTCACCTCCTCCCTCCTCTCCACCGCGCGCGCGGCCCTCCTCCCCGCCGGCGGCGCCGCCGCCGGCAGGCCGCCGGCGCCGGCCACTGGCTGGCCGGCCACCCCTCCCTCCTTCCTTTTTCTTTTCCTTTCTTTCTTTCATTTTCTTTCTTTCTTCTTTTCTTTCTTTCTTTCATTTCATTCCTTATTCAAATCCCTAAAATAAAACAAAAGATTCCTCTCATTCCAAAAATACCCCCATCACTTTCCTCAAACTACTTCCCTCAATTTACACCCCCTACCCCTCTCCTTTAAATCCCTATTTTATTCCAAATACACCTCATTTTCCCTCCCTTTTTCCTACAAATTTCTCTCTCCTCTCTCTCTCCTCTCTCATTCCCTCTCTAATAATTTTTATAAATATTTATAATTATATATTTTAATATATATTGTGGGCTTGAGGTTACTCGGACGGTTCGCCGATTCCCGGATTTTAACCGGTATTTTACCCGGTTTCAGGCGAGTACAGTTATTTTTAGCATGCATTTATTTTATCATTATGCGAGTATATTCTTGTGTTGTTATATATCATGCTATATGTGATATGTGATACCGGATACCAGTACTTGCCATGTTATAGATGATACTGATACTTACCATGCTATATTTGACATATGATGCCGATACCAGTACTTATCATGCTGTATTTGACATATGGTACCTGACACCGGTATTTGCCTTGCCATATTTGATACATGATATATGATACCGACACTTGCCATGCTATAGTTGATACATGATATATAACACCTGTACTTGCCATGCTATACTTGACACTTAGTATCTGACCCGATATTACCATGCTATACCTGATCCTGACATATGACACCAGTATTTGCCTTGCTACATTTGACCCATGATATCTAACACCGGTATTTGACACTGATATCTTTCATGCTATATTTGATACTGATTCTTGCCATGATATATGTGATATGTGACCCTGATATTGATACTTGCCATACTATATTTGACATGTGATATCTGACCCCGATATTTGTCTTGCTACACTTATCACTTGACATTGGACACCGATACTTGATACTTGACGCCTGTTCTTGACACACAGTACATACTATGCTGGCCACCTGATATTTGATATGCTATACTTGCCACATGACATATTACACCGGTATTTGACATACTATGCTTGCTACCTGATATTTGACATGCTATGCTTGCCACCTGATATATATAACACCGATACTTACCATGATATACATGACACCTGATACCTGGCACCTGACACCTGACTCCTGTATTACCTGGCATATGCATGATTATTATTACCAGAGATCTGGTACTCCTGTACTCCTGTATCTCCTGTACTCCTGTATTTCCTGTATCTACTGTACTCCTGTATTCCTGTACTCCTGTATTCCTGTACTCATGCTCTTGTTAATAGCACAGTCAAACCGGCGTCCGGCAGAACATGCCTGGTGTCGGGATGACGAGGATGTATCCCACAATCGTGCTAGCGTCCGGCGGTTCCTGAATGGAACTAAGTGCCACACGGAGCAAAGTGCCACGCCATACACATGGTGGGGGCCACCTCTTGAATCCGTGGGGGCCACCTCTAGAATCCATTCCCCACGCAGAGCAAAGTGCCACACGGAGCAAAGTGCCACACCACACACGTGGTGGGGGCCACCTCTTGAATCTGTGGGGGCCACCTCTTGAATCTGCGGGGCTACCTCCTGTATCTACCCTCAGAGCAAAGTGCCACATGGAGCAAAGTGCCACATCACACACGTGGTGGGGGCCACCTCTTGAATCCATGGGGGCCACCTCTTGAATCTGAAGGGCTACTTTCTCCCTCCTGCCTGTACCGCCTGGTGTTAGTGTGATAAACATCCTCAGTGCCATTAACACACACACATACCTGTACAATGATGACTCCTGGACCATGTGTTATTTGGTCTCTCCCCTGTTCGAATAATGGTACCCGCGTATCGGAGTTCGGATGAGTTCTACTGGAAGTGCGGGCTCCAGCGTGAACTGTCGGTGTTGTGGGACGCCGGTGGGAAAGGGACGAGAATAACATAAAACATAAGAAACAGTAATAATATTAGGAACGTGTGATATTTGGTCTCTCCTTTGTTCGGGTCCTGGTACTCACATATCAGACCCGGGTAAGTTCTACAGAGTGTGAACTCTAGTATGGACTATCGGTGATGTGAGACGCTGGTAGGGAGGCGATTAAAATATCAAACGGTACTAATTATTATTATTGGATCAATTAAAATGCAACACCTGTATATTCTCCAGTTACAGTATCATGCTCTGAGTTGACACCCTGTTGTATAACACATGACCCCTGTGATACTATGGTTACTCCAGACACACTCTAGTTCTATTACCCTGAGGGCAACTCAAGTTGTATAAATTCAGATGATGGTGACATCGGATATGTGGTATATAGATGAGGGTTTCCTTGTTTGGATTATCCCCTTGACGTATCACCCATGAATCCATAATCCGAGCTTATACAACTTGAATTGTCCATACTTATTTATCGCATGTTTAGTGTATTTATCACATGTTTTCCATATATGTCGCATGATTATGTTACTACACTCTCTACACCGTATTTCATGCATGCTTTCCGATTCAGATTTACTGATATACATGTATTTACTTGATCTCAGTTTTACTGTCATTTTCCTTTATGTTACTTGTCATTTCCTGTACCTGCATGCCTGGATCACATCACTTGATCATGTACACGTGTGCCTGTTATGCACGCCATCTGGCTTCATTCTTTGTACTCGCTGGGGTTGCTAACAACCCTGGATTCTCATGTCCAGATCCTAGAGTCTGGACCGTGGCGGCCTTGTTGTACCTGATCAGAGTAGCGCAGCGGGAGCGTAGATTAGCAGTTGCCTATTTGGACCCTCTTCCTTCCCGCCTCCCCTTGATCGGCTCGCGAGATTCTTATCTTGCTACTCGTGAGTACTTTCCAGTATTTCATATTGTACATCCTGCTTTTGTGCCTCTTAGTGATCATATATTCTTCAGATATTATATCATGCCTTGTGATAGCTGTGTACTGGTGTTATTATTGTTGGATTGTATATTACCACTATGCTTCCGTACTCTGACCCCTGCCTGTATTGATGCTTAGCGTATATACGTTAGGGTATTTCCGACCTTCGTATATACGTCGCAGTAACGTCTCCGTACCCTCCGGATCGGGGCGTTACAGGGTGGTATCAGAGCCTAGGCTCTCACATCCTCGGTACAATGCATGAGTCGTGGTTATACAATCCAACTGCAAGTACAAAGTTATCTATTCCCTCTTGATCGTCCTTTCCTTGATTCTTGAAATCTCTTCCATCTTTTTCCATTTCCAATTCCCTTCATTCTTATACCAACTCAAGATATGGATAAACTGGTAGGGTAGCAACTAGACAGATGTGGTTCGCTATCATTATGTTCTGGTATTCTTTGACTCTGGCGCATCACCGGGTCTTATATTGGATGGTTCTTCGGCCTCTTATTCTATTCTTGTATATGTGGATACATCACGGGGAAATCAGCACAACAAGTGGGGTAGTCATCACTTATATAATCAGACAGACCGTATCATTACATGAGGAACATCGGTATGGAACAGTATTTCAGATTTAGGGCTTCTGCCAGACAGAGTCATGGAGACAGCATTCGGGACTCGTTTCGATTATTGTGATTCTTGATCGTGTTCTCAGTTTTTATGGATTTGATGGACTACGGACCCCGCTAGCCTCGCCAAGCGAGGGTTGTGTTCTAGTCACCTATGGACCTAACCAGGTGTGGGCTTCGCTGCACCCTGGTGCTTAGCATTTAGCGTTGTGTTACGCGCTGGCTTCGCTGCGTGAGCTCCGCCAAGTGCGAGCCTCGTAGAGCGTTAGCTTCGCTGCACCCTAATGCTTAACGCCTGAGATGTGTTACGCGATGGTCTTACCTAGGCTTGGTTCCGTCCGTGGCTAGTCCCTTCAGTGCTTTGCACTCTAGCCGTTCCTCGGACTTCTTCTGCCTTGCATGTTTTCATGGATCCGATGTACAGGGTTTTCTCGCTGTATCTGAGCTATTGCCGTGATCCGTATGAACGATCCATTCGGCCAACCTTGCAGAGATTTGGTATTCTCTAATGCTTCATGTGCAGTCGGGTTATCATTCAGAAGTTAGTATTCAGAATTCTGTGGTTATTCTATATTCTCGGTTATGCCTTTCAGAGATTGCAACGCCCAATATTCAGGAATTCTTAATTATTGGTCTTCTTGATTCATGCTCAGTATTGTCGGGGTTTTCTTTATCTTCGGTATTCTGGAGAAAGAGTGTGTATGCAGTATCAGTAATTCTACTACAGATTCTTTGTCAGGGACAGCTTCATGCCATGCGGGACTTTATATTATATTATGGATTTCTGTGGATTTCCAGAGATCTTATATTATGGATTTCAGCACTATGGATTTCTAGGGATTTTATCAGCTTTGCTTTGCAGTCCGAAAGAGCAGACATCAGGTCGGTATTATTATGACACCGTCAGAGGATATATATGGCAGTAGTGCAGAGATGTCTCAGTCCTGGGTTTATCATTCAGCCAATTAATGGGAATTCCCCTCAGTTACTCATATTTTGATTGGTATAAATCCTCATTCCTATTCATTTCTGTGTTCATCCTCCCCTTATCGAAATTTCGAGGACGAAATTTTTGTAAGGTGGATGGAATGTAACACCCCGTTCCTGGAATACGTACGTAGATACGTATTCTGATTTTTCTAGCATATTTCTTTAATTTATCTTGTAATTGTTTTTGTTTTATGATTATTAGTGTGATCGTTTTGTGTTGGATTTGGATTCGTGGACTCGGAGTCAGCCCTAGTCTGAACCGGGGGCCCGAACCTAGTGCTTCGCTTGATTTGGCCTTTCTGCTAATCCGATTTGACCGATTTTAGTTTTAAACATCATTTTCCAATATTTTAGATTTTTCATGATTTTCTGGAATTTTTCAGAATTATTTGCAAAATCTCCAAAAACTGGTGTCGGTCGGTATCACTGACTGATTCCAGGATTTTTAGTTTTCAAATGGGATTGAATTTTCAAAAACGGCTTTCAGTTTACTTCTTAGAATATCATTTTCTATCTAAATTCATTTTTCGAGATTTTTCAGAATTTATCGAAAATCCACCGGTTTTGGTGTCGACCGGTACCGCCGGAAGATTCCAGGATTTTTAATTTGAAATCTACATTGAATTTCTCGAATCCGATTTCACCGAGCATCTTAAAATATTATTTTCTATTTTTGAGAATTTTTCGGAAAGATTTTGAAACAGTCGAATTTTCGCCTTATTAAAATAATAATAAAATTTGCCGTTATTTCTTTTTCTTACTTTTACCTCTCAAATCCTCTACTTATTACTTTCAGAATATTATATCAATTTTATTATTTAATAAAATATTTATTTATAAATTTATAACTATTTTTTTTTCATTTCTTTTAATTTTTCCATTTACTTTTCATTTTCTTTCTTTTTCTTCTTTCTTTTCTTCTCCTCCACTCAACCTCTTCCCCCACGCCAAAGAGAACGCAGCAGCGGGCAGCAGAGGCAGCAGGGCATGGGTCGAGCTCCAATCCCCCCACTCCATCTCCTTTCATCATTTCAATTACCATTTATTTTCCTTTTTCTTCTCCACTTAAACCACCTCCATTCTTTCATTTTCATTTTCATCTTCAACCTCCCATCTCCACTCACGCACCCAACTCCACCGCCGCACCACCCTCACCACCGCCGCCTCCGGCGCCGCCCTAGCCGCCGCCACCGCTTCCCCAACACCCCACAACACTCCTCCACTCCCATCAACCCCAATTCAACTCCACCATCCTCAATTTCTCCCAAAACCCATCACATACCCACCTTCATCTTCTCCAAATTCCTCCTCACCACCACCAAATTCTCCCCTCCAACTACTCCATCACCACCTCCTCCACCTCCTCCAACTACCCACAACCACCAAACACCACCACCACCACCACAACCACCACCACCACCACCCATCACCTCCATTCAAACATCAACAACCACAACAACAACAACTAGCAACCTCACCTCCTCCCTCCTCTCCACCGCGCGCGCGGCCCTCCTCCCCGCCGGCGGCGCCGCCGCCGGCAGGCCGCCGGCGCCGGCCACTGGCTGGCCGGCCACCCCTCCCTCCTTCCTTTTTCTTTTCCTTTCTTTCTTTCATTTTCTTTCTTTCTTCTTTTCTTTCTTTCTTTCATTTCATTCCTTATTCAAATCCCTAAAATAAAACAAAAGATTCCTCTCATTCCAAAAATACCCCCATCACTTTCCTCAAACTACTTCCCTCAATTTACACCCCCTACCCCTCTCCTTTAAATCCCTATTTTATTCCAAATACACCTCATTTTCCCTCCCTTTTTCCTACAAATTTCTCTCTCCTCTCTCTCTCCTCTCTCATTCCCTCTCTAATAATTTTTATAAATATTTATAATTATATATTTTAATATATATTGTGGGCTTGAGGTTACTCGGACGGTTCGCCGATTCCCGGATTTTAACCGGTATTTTACCCGGTTTCAGGCGAGTACAGTTATTTTTAGCATGCATTTATTTTATCATTATGCGAGTATATTCTTGTGTTGTTATATATCATGCTATATGTGATATGTGATACCGGATACCAGTACTTGCCATGTTATAGATGATACTGATACTTACCATGCTATATTTGACATATGATGCCGATACCAGTACTTATCATGCTGTATTTGACATATGGTACCTGACACGGTATTTGCCTTGCCATATTTGATACATGATATATGATACCGACACTTGCCATGCTATAGTTGATACATGATATATAACACCTGTACTTGCCATGCTATACTTGACACTTAGTATCTGACCCGATATTACCATGCTATACCTGATCCTGACATATGACACCAGTATTTGCCTTGCTACATTTGACCCATGATATCTAACACCGGTATTTGACACTGATATCTTTCATGCTATATTTGATACTGATTCTTGCCATGATATATGTGATATGTGACCCTGATATTGATACTTGCCATACTATATTTGACATGTGATATCTGACCCCGATATTTGTCTTGCTACACTTATCACTTGACATTGGACACCGATACTTGATACTTGACGCCTGTTCTTGACACACAGTACATACTATGCTGGCCACCTGATATTTGATATGCTATACTTGCCACATGACATATTACACCGGTATTTGACATACTATGCTTGCTACCTGATATTTGACATGCTATGCTTGCCACCTGATATATATAACACCGATACTTACCATGATATACATGACACCTGATACCTGGCACCTGACACCTGACTCCTGTATTACCTGGCATATGCATGATTATTATTACCAGAGATCTGGTACTCCTGTACTCCTGTATCTCCTGTACTCCTGTATTTCCTGTATCTACTGTACTCCTGTATTCCTGTACTCCTGTATTCCTGTACTCATGCTCTTGTTAATAGCACAGTCAAACCGGCGTCCGGCAGAACATGCCTGGTGTCGGGATGACGAGGATGTATCCCACAATCGTGCTAGCGTCCGGCGGTTCCTGAATGGAACTAAGTGCCACACGGAGCAAAGTGCCACGCCATACACATGGTGGGGGCCACCTCTTGAATCCGTGGGGGCCACCTCTAGAATCCATTCCCCACGCAGAGCAAAGTGCCACACGGAGCAAAGTGCCACACCACACACGTGGTGGGGGCCACCTCTTGAATCTGTGGGGGCCACCTCTTGAATCTGCGGGGCTACCTCCTGTATCTACCCTCAGAGCAAAGTGCCACATGGAGCAAAGTGCCACATCACACACGTGGTGGGGGCCACCTCTTGAATCCATGGGGGCCACCTCTTGAATCTGAAGGGCTACTTTCTCCCTCCTGCCTGTACCGCCTGGTGTTAGTGTGATAAACATCCTCAGTGCCATTAACACACACACATACCTGTACAATGATGACTCCTGGACCATGTGTTATTTGGTCTCTCCCCTGTTCGAATAATGGTACCCGCGTATCGGAGTTCGGATGAGTTCTACTGGAAGTGCGGGCTCCAGCGTGAACTGTCGGTGTTGTGGGACGCCGGTGGGAAAGGGACGAGAATAACATAAAAACATAAGAAACAGTAATAATATTAGGAACGTGTGATATTTGGTCTCTCCTTTGTTCGGGTCCTGGTACTCACATATCAGACCCGGGTAAGTTCTACAGAGTGTGAACTCTAGTATGGACTATCGGTGATGTGAGACGCTGGTAGGGAGGCGATTAAAATATCAAACGGTACTAATTATTATTATTGGATCAATTAAAATGCAACACCTGTATATTCTCCAGTTACAGTATCATGCTCTGAGTTGACACCCTGTTGTATAACACATGACCCCTGTGATACTATGGTTACTCCAGACACACTCTAGTTCTATTACCCTGAGGGCAACTCAAGTTGTATAAATTCAGATGATGGTGACATCGGATATGTGGTATATAGATGAGGGTTTCCTTGTTTGGATTATCCCCTTGACGTATCACCCCATGAATCCATAATCCGAGCTTATACAACTTGAATTGTCCATACTTATTTATCGCATGTTTAGTGTATTTATCACATGTTTTCCATATATGTCGCATGATTATGTTACTACACTCTCTACACCGTATTTCATGCATGCTTTCCGATTCAGATTTACTGATATACATGTATTTACTTGATCTCAGTTTTACTGTCATTTTCCTTTATGTTACTTGTCATTTCCTGTACCTGCATGCCTGGATCACATCACTTGATCATGTACACGTGTGCCTGTTATGCACGCCATCTGGCTTCATTCTTTGTACTCGCTGGGGTTGCTAACAACCCTGGATTCTCATGTCCAGATCCTAGAGTCTGGACCGTGGCGGCCTTGTTGTACCTGATCAGAGTAGCGCAGCGGGAGCGTAGATTAGCAGTTGCCTATTTGGACCCTCTTCCTTCCCGCCTCCCCTTGATCGGCTCGCGAGATTCTTATCTTGCTACTCGTGAGTACTTTCCAGTATTTCATATTGTACATCCTGCTTTTGTGCCTCTTAGTGATCATATATTCTTCAGATATTATATCATGCCTTGTGATAGCTGTGTACTGGTGTTATTATTGTTGGATTGTATATTACCACTATGCTTCCGTACTCTGACCCCTGCCTGTATTGATGCTTAGCGTATATACGTTAGGGTATTTCCGACCTTCGTATATACGTCGCAGTAACGTCTCCGTACCCTCCGGATCGGGGCGTTACAGTATGCACTGGTTTGGCATCCGATTGCAGTGAATTTGTTGCGGGTGGCTGAGATTGCAAACGGGGATCCGGTCAAGCCCAAACCCGATACTTGAGAGTCCGTGGAGCCAGACGCATCGTAACAATCATATGATAGGTACTGGAACATGGTAACTTGGCTTTGGGACACCGAGAAGTTGAAGAACGGAAGACCGCTGTTGATGCTGCCTGAGTACGGCATCATTACACCGTCATCGTTCTCTTTGCATGTGATCTCAAAGCTTTCATCTCTGTAGCAACCAGGGCCGATGCCAAAGGGGTAGGGGATGCTGAAATTGCCACAGGACGCTTGACAGTGCGGGTGGAGGGTGTCAGAACGGGCAATTGCAGCAATTGCTTGCAGCAGCAGCAGTAGGACTAACTCTAACAAAAACAGTAGCACATTAGCCATTTCGATTTCCTTGAGCTCTGGTTACTTCCGAGCTCTGACTATATATAACTCATCAAATCTGCGCAACATTCCCCTATCGTGCGTTTATTGACCTGGCGAAGACTCAAACTAACATGCGAGGACGCAGAGAGAGCCGAGTCATCGTCTCAGGAGACTTGACTCAGTTCATTGTCGTGATAAGCATGGCATGAACGTGTCGTGAGTCTTGCTTGGCAACAGAAATATCTTTGTTTGTCCGTGTGAAAAGTCTCGAGTGTTATCCAACTGGAGTTAGCTAAATCTCCCTCTCCAAGATCAAAAACACATAACTCTACATCCTTGGTACTTCTACCCAAACAACTCATAATCCTCGCTCTCTTTCAAATAATTACCAAGTAATCATTTCTTAATTACAAGTGAAATTTGAAGTCTCCTCAAGTGAAGTCATGTCATCTGATGCCTACACTTCTGAACGCCAATGCCCCAGTACTAGTATTATTTAGAGATTGACGAAGAAACTTACCACAATGTGACTTTCTAGCTCATAAATCAAGTAAATAAAAAAAATGGACATTTAAGACGTGAGATAGAGAGACTAGAAAGTTATAATTCATATGAAATTTGATCCATATAAGTTTTAAAATATGTAAATCATAATCAATGGTTTGTATCATGAATATGATGGGTAACAGTATATTTTCATAAGTGTATGTAAACTCTGATGCTACATCCTATGTGTATTAAAACTTTTCCCTATATGTGTATTCTCATGCGTAGGAGAATGATTCTGTAAGAACGGTTCTCAAATTAAGCTTTGTGTGAACTCTAAGGTGAGCCGCCCATAAATGATCCGAACTATTCATCTTGATCTTCGCTAACAATGAAAAATTACATGATTCTGAATTTTTTTTACCTATGCATTAAATAATATCTTTTTGTAAGGCTAATGTAACATATTTCGTATAACTACTTTTATCTAAGACTATATACAACTCACCAAATCTACACACCTATCGTGCATTTATTGCACCACAGTCCACTTCCAAGCTGAGACGGTCGTCTCAGGAGACTTGACTCAGGTTATTGCCAAGATAAGCATGACATGAACGTGTAGTGAGTCTTACTTGACAATAAAAGTATCTTGTTTTGTCCGTATGAAAAGTATTTGCTGTTTTCCAATTGGAGTCAGCCAACTCTTCCTCTCCAAATTCAGAAACACATGACTACATCTTTGCACTTTCTACCCAAACATCTTTGCACTCAAATAAAGTTCTTAATTACAAGTGAAATTTGAAGTCTCCTCAAGTGAAGTCAAGTCAGCTGATGCCTACACTTTTGAACATCAATGCTCCAGCACTAGTATTATTTAGAGATTGACGAAGAAACTTACCACAAGATGACTTACAAGTCCACTTAAAATAAATAGAGCAGCAAAGACGTCTCTATGAATAGTCTCATAACCTTTATAGGTCACAAGTTGACCAGACAGAGAGTCGAGAGTCATGAACCACGAGGCATTAAGCAATAGATCCCATGATGAAAGTAGAGAAGGGCCCAAGTGGGGCGGCAGGAAAAAATGGAGAAAACCACTAGCAACAGAGTTATAACTTCTGATATCTTGGCAATTACCTACATATATTATTATATGAGGAAATTCAAACCTTGGCTGATGCATGAGTCTATATTCCAGAGACAAACCAATTAGCAGTGGCGCTCCAAGAAGACATTTATTTATGTACAATCAATGAACTATCACCAAATTTATGTGAGGCATAACACACAACAACAACAACAACAACAACAAAGACAAAGCCTCTATCACAAGTTTCTGTGGTAGGCTACATGAATCCTAAATCCTTTTCTACCATTCAACTCTCATAAGGTCCACTCTTTGCTGGGCCTGTTTGGTTAAGGGTGGAAGTGAGGAAGTGAAGAAGTGAGAAAATGGTAATAGTTCCCTTTAGAACTTGAAAATTGGTTAATAAGTTTTCCGGTGTTTGGATGTTATTGGAAAGTATGGTTTGAAAAATGTTATATCTTTTCCGCTGTTTGGATGGTAATGTGGAAGTGGAAGTGAAAAAGTTGACCACAAAGTTCACCGCAAAATAATATTAAATAAAAATTAATTAAGAAAAATAAAAAATGGACTGTAATTAGAATGCAAGTGAGATTTACATGATCAAAAAATTAACTGTTTTGTGCTACAACTTATTACAAATGAGATTTACATGACCACAAAATTAACTATAACACTCTGGAAGTGAGGAAATAGTTGTGTAAAAGAGAAAAGAGAAAAGGAAAAGGGATTTTCTTATTTTTCTTTTCCAGTGTTGGATAGATAGGGAAGTGAGCAATTATACTTCCCCATTTCCTTACTTCCGCCCACTTTCTTGCAACCAAACACCCGAACAACTATTGTATCCTTTTCACTTGTATCAATACATGCTCCTTTAGGTCTACCTATATTCCTATTTGCTCCATTAATTATCATCCTATCACAATATCACCAACCATGACTAGGGGTGAGCATCGGTCGGTTCGGTTCGATTTTTGTTAATTTTTGTAAAACCGAATCGAACCGATTAGACTTAGCAACCGAACCAAACCGAATCGACTCGGTTCGGTTTGGTTTTTCGGTTTTTTCGGTTAGGCCAATATTTTTCCATCATTTCTTACATTTTTTAATCACCATTATATTATCATCCTTTAATATTCTAATCTCAAATATTCAATACCCAAATTAGAAATAAGAAAAAGACCCTAACTTTAATGTGAATTAAAATTTTCATATTCTAAAACTTTTACGCTATATTTGGGCTCTTATATCAAAACTCACATAATTATTACTAACTTTTAATGGTAAGAATGAAAAAAAAAGAACTATATTAATATAAATATTATTCTTAATTGTGATGGTGTACTTAACATAACTTTCACATATTCAACATAAAAAGATGGTATTGCTAGAAGTAATGAGATAAGTTTTCACCAGTTTTTGTTATGAACTATATGGTTCACTAAATTGAATTTGGGTGGGGTGATATATAGGGTGAGAGATTCGATTCGGTTCGGTCGAGTTCGGTTTTTAAAACACAAAACTGAAACCGAACCGAGCTAGAGCGGTTCGGTTCGATTCAGGTTCGGGTTTCAGTTTTTAGTCGGTTATTTCGGTTATAACCGAACTCTGCTCACCCCTAACCATGACCAATGTGTTCTCAAGAGGTTCTCTCTTTTATCCTCAATAAAACCTGCCTTCCCTCTCATTTTATTCTCAGTTGAAGCTAACATTGCCATTCATTTCTTATTCTATCTCTTAGAACATTGTCATTCATTTGTCTCAACATTCTCATTTTGAGTTAGCTCATTTGCCCAACATTTCTGGCCCATAAAGCATCGGTGGTCTTATAGCAGACCTTGTATAATTTTATATTTAATTTCATAGCTATTTTATGATGACATAATATTCCCAGCTCTCAAATGCTAAATAGCATAAATTGTTAGGATTTTGCCTTGTTTTCAAGAAGAGATGATGGTCCAAGAAAATCCAATTGAGTTGGAGAAGACGATGACTTGAAGCAGAAGAAGCAAATCAAGGTGGAGCAGTTTTCTTTTTAGGCGCTTACGTGTTTTCTTTTCTAGAAGAGTACGAATATGATTCCGGTTCTATTCAATGAAGCTTTGTTTCTAAAAATTGAAGGATTTAAATTCTTCTATATCAAGGAGATCAACTCCAAATAAGATTGATCAAGATTGTTTAAGTATCCAATGACCAAGATCATCTCATAATTCAAATAAGAGTAGTATCGTAAAATCCTATAAATAAAAGTTATAACCCAGCATTGTAAATCAATCTCAAGGAAAACATATCAGAAGAAACCAAGAAAGAAATGAGCAAGATGAAGGTGCATAGAGAGAAGGTATACTCTTGTAATCTAGATTTAGGTTCAAGGGGAAGGTGAGGTTAGATCTCTTTGTATCAAGTTTATTAATAAAGTTTTCTCAAATTTTCTCCCGTGGACGTAGGCCAAGTTTGGGCCGAACCACGTTAAATTCTCGTGTTATTTCTTATTCCTCTTTTGTCTAGATATTGCTAGTTTGCTTTACAACAGTTTTCGTTTGCAAGTATCATCATATTGTCAAGTTCCGCAAACATCAATTCTGGGAATAACAATTGGTATCATAGCGCCGATTTGTTATAACAACTGGTATCAGAGCTAAAAATTGACGAAGGACGATATGTTGAAGATAGGAAGTTCTACGACAAGTTTGAGGTCGAGAAGTTCAATGGTAAAGGAAACTTCGGTTTATGGTAAAAGAAGGTGAAGGCATTACTGGTGCAACAGGGTCATCACAAGACCTTGTAGGAATAGTCAGCAATATCAGCAGGTATGTCAAACGAGAATTGAGAAGAGATGGATCTAAGGGTAGCAAGCACTCTCCAACTATGTCTCGCAGACGAGGTTATTGATGAAGAAATAACTATGGGATTGTGGTCAAGATTATAGACATTGTATATGACGAAAAGCCTCTCCAACAAGTTGTGTCTCAAGAAACAACTATATGGGCTACGCATGAAGAAAGGGACAATGGTGTTGGAGCATCTAAACTTCTTCAATAAGGTCATCGCGAGATTCTACCTGTTGTTGTCAAAATCGACGAGGAAGATAACACGTTGATACTTCTTAGTTCACTTTCACAGTTATACGATCATATGGTCACCACCATACTCTACGGTAAGGAAACTCTCATCTTGGAGGAGGTCATATCAACTCTCTTATCTAATAAGATCAAGAAAAGGCCAAATCAAGAGGAACATGAAGGATCTGGTTTGGTGGTCATGTGAAAGAAAGGAAGAAGAGAAGGAAAGAAAAGTCTGAGTAGGTCGAAAGCATGTCACTGTCACAGGGATGGTTATTAGAAGAATGACTGCAATCATCGACAAAAGTGGCTGAAGAAGAAGGGGCAAGCTGCGGAGGTAGACATAGCAAACGGTGTTGATACCGAAGTATTAATGGCTTCTTATGTTGAAGACAACACTTCTCAAGGTAAAGATTGGATATTTGATTCGATTAATATGGTTCATGTATGTTCTTAAAAAAAGTTGTTCAACAACTCCTTGGTTGCAACGAAGGAAAGGATTGTCAAGATGGTGGATGGCTCGGCCTGCGAGATCATTAGCGCTAAGACAATCAATGTTACAGAAAGAGATGGGACAACGTGCTCTGGAGGCCGTCTGGTATGTCCCGGATGAAAATCACCTAGTGGGGGGTAAATAAGTGATGGGCTAATCTAATGCCAAATAATACAGAATTAAAAACTATTATGTAAACTAAAACTGCACACAACGTATAACCAAAGAGTGAAGCCGAATTCCCGATGAAAAGCTCTGGACTTTCTCCTCAATTCCTCTAGACTAAGAGTTGAGGTGTCTTGGTTAAATACAAGTGTGAGCACAAATACAATATCATGCATATAAAGAATAAACAATAATAACAATGTAAGATATCAAACAACCCAAGCAAGTATATCTATTGAGCACAAGTAATATCAAGCATGTAATAGATGAGCACAAAGATAATAAGCATGCAAGATAAAAACACAAGTGAGTTGAGAGAGAGAGATGAGCAATCACAAACACGGGAGAATTATTTCGAGGTTCGAGCCACTTGCTCTACATCCCCGCCTTCACCGCAATGAAAGATTTCCACTATAAACGATCCCGCAAGATCACTCGGTGCCACAAAACCTACAATGAGCTCCCTCAAGAACTCTTGGACTTGCAAGTCCCTTATTTGTTCCTACAAGAACAATACACTACACGAACCCGCAAGTTCGCCGAGGCCGCAGCCTCCAACTTCTCCTCAATACAAAGATGAAAACTTTGTGATCACTTCTTGATCACAAACAAGCACTCTCACATACAAGGATCCCTATAGGATGGATATAGCAATAGATAGCTCAAGCTTGTATAAGAAAAACAAGATAGATGTGGAGGTGAAAACTCAAGAACTTTTGAAAAAGATCAAGATAAACACTCTTAATAAACTTTCCTTTTGATATGGAAGTTAAACTCAAAAACTAGTTGAGAAACTCTGTGAAAGAGCTCTTGAAAACACTTCTAAAAATCTTAACAAAACTAGCCAAAACTCCCCAATTTATAGGCTGCAGAAAACTAACCATTGGGGCCAGAATGATCTGTCAACCGACCGACCGACCGATTGACCGCCCTCAAATACAGAGAACAGAACTTTTCTATCGGTCGACCGCTCGGTCGACCGGCACTTACCCGAGACTTCGGTAGTGCCAGTCGGTCGACATTTTGGTCGACCGATATGTGGGCTGTGCATGTGTGCGCGTCGGTCGACCGCTCGGTCGATCGACCGCAAGCAGCCCCAGGTCCAAATTTTAAGGGTTTTGAAGATCTTTTTAAATCCATTTTAAATACCAATAAAATTTTCATAAATCCCACAAAAATAAGTTCATTGAAACACTATGAAGTACAAATATGTGTGAATAAAAATCAACACATATTACAAACATATTGAACTATTTTTGAGGTAAGGAATTTAAAGCTTAAATAGAAACCAGTATTTTTTCAAAAACCAAATTCTAAATGAAAAACTGATTTTTTCAAAACTTGTTCAAATACAAAAATAAGCTATTGAAACACATTTGAAGTATAGTGTGTATGAAAATGATCTAATACACATAGTAGATGAAATATACTTATTTTTGACAATAAGCTCCAAAATACATTTTGATAAATACAAAACTTTAAACACATGAATTAAACTCATCAAAATAAGTTTCTAGACAATATGAAGCAACATTGTATAGATGAAATCTAATACACATATAAACTTGTTTTGATAAAATCTATTCATGAAAATAAAAGATGTATTCTTTGAAGCTCAAAACCAAAACCAAAACTAAAACTATTTGTTATGAAAGCGATATATAAATTTTGTGTGTAAGAGCTTAAGCAATCCACAACTAATCTATCCTTTACATTTTATCCTAAAACAAAAATCTTAAACTTACAAACTAGAACTCAAGTCTTCTTGAAAATCTTCTCTTAAAAATCTTCTTCTCCATGTCGACTTGATCCAAACGAGCTAGACTCCTCTTTGAGTTCTTGATGCGATCTTGAAGCGCGAGCTCTTAAATCAACACGTGCTACCTTCAAAACTTAACTTCGAATCTTTTGTTGAAACTAAACACCGACTAAGATCTTGATTGAATATCTGAAACTTAAAAAACATAAGATCATTAGTACTATAACTACATGATTTAATCATCAACAAAGTTAGAGTGATGGGCCTTTGGGCCAACACCAGAGACACGATATAATCTAATATTCATAGGAGTACTCGACGAAGAATGATGTCGGATCCAAGTGCAACAAGGCGTCGTCACAGTTAGCCAAAGAGACAGAGTAATTCTGGAAGGAGAGAAGTGTAGAGGGTTATAAAAGCTGAATGAAGGAAACTCAGTTCGAGGTGGAATTTTAGGAATAAGCTTGGAAAGGAGCTCATCGTGAGGTGGAGCTTTAAAAAAGACTGCAAAGGGACGTGAACTTGATCAAAGTGTTGCTAGAAGGAGAAATGGTGCATTCGGGCAAAGCTCGAGATGGCCCAAGCCATAGCAGTAAATCCGCCAAAAGCCTAGAGGAGAGGGGGTAAGAGTTAAAGGCTTCACGGTATGGTTACAAGTAAGGAAAGAATTAAGGTAGTACTCCAAGATCTCAAGGTGTTTTACTAAAGGCTTGAAAAAGCAAGTGAAAGTGGAGATTGTTAAGATTTTGTCTTGTTTTCAAGAAGAGATGATGGTCCAAGAAAAACCCAATTGAGTTGAAGAAGATGATGACTTGCAGCAAAATAAGCAAATTAAGGTAAAACAGTTTTCTTTTCAGGCGCTTACGAGTTTTCTTTTCTGGAAGAGTACGAATAGGATTCTGATTCTATTCAATGAAAATTTGTCTCTAAAGATTGAAGCATTTAGAATTCTTCTAGATCAAAGAGATTAACTCCAAATAGAATTGATCAAGATTCTTCAAGTATCCAATGGCCAATATCATCTCATAGTCCAAACAGGAGTTGTATTGTAAAATCTTATAAATAAAAGTTGTAACTTAGCAATGTAAATCAATCTACAGGAAAGGAGATCAGAAGAAGCAAAACAAAAGAGAAGAAAAGTGAATGTGCATAGAGAGATGGTATACTCTTGTAATCTAGGTCTAGATTTAAGGGGTAGGTGAATACTTTTGTGGGATCAAGAGGAATGTTAGATCTTTGTATCAAGTTTATTAATAAAGCTCTCTTAAGTTCTCTGCTCGTGAACGCAAACCAAGTTTGAGTCGAACCACGTTAAATTCTCGTGTTATTTCTTATTACTTTTTTGTCTAGGTATTATTAGTTTGCTTTACAACAGTTTTGTTTTTGCAAGTATCATCATATCGTCAAGTTTTGCAAACGTCGATCCCGAGAGTAACAATTGGTATCATAGCGCCAATTTGTTACAACATAAATAATATGAAAGGCTAACCCCTAAAATTCACAAGACTACCAAGAACTCTCTCTCTATTGTGCAACATAAATCATCTGAACCCCAAGAACAATGTACAGGAGAATAGCAGCACATGTATCACAAAACGGGTGCAAGGCAACAATGAAGACTCTAGAGAAATTAAAATAAGCAAGAGAAACCTTGAAATTGAAATGCAATCCTCACCGAATTAACTATAGGCTAGAGGCATAATCATGAGAAGTTTAAAGTGGTGATTACTGTGGAAATTTGATCAAATTGCGCAGCAAGAAAATTATAATTCTCACGGAAGATCCAAAGGTCGAGAAGAGACTCATACCAAAACAAAATATTCAGTTGTAAGCTCTACACTAGATAATATATTCAATAGGTAATACACAAATAGATACATTAAGTAGTGTGGAAATATCGTGTTAGTTCTGAACAGTTCTCACATAACAAACCTAATCTGCCTATCAAGCTGAATACAATCCACTGCCTTGTTGAGAATGTGCTCATCAAGCTGAATACAACCCACTGCCTTGTTGAAGCTTTTGGGTTTCTTTTCAAGCAATCTTGGGTTTACTTTTAATTTTAAGCTTGGACTGTATGTCTAAGCCTGGCTTTTAAGAGACTGATTGAACTATTGTCAAGAAATCACAACATTTTGCATGTAAACAAACCTACCTAGATGACTGCTAAGCTGCTAATAAGCTTGATATCCTTCCCACCAATGATAGATACCAAGGACAAGGATGTATAAACTACACCAACGGCGTGGGAATGCTATAATGTGAATGATGATATCTTCCAACCACCTAATCAGATCTTCAAACGAGCTTGCCTCTCAGCAGTCAGCACAGACAAGAACTGCTTCTCATTGGGTATTCCAAGTCCCAATCACATGATAGATAGCACAGTTGCAACCAAAAATTGGGTTTGAAATACATTGAAAACCTATTTTGCAATTCCATCAGGCTAATGCTAGTAAAAAGTAGTGCAGGAATTAGTATGTCGATGTCGAAAAAGAAAGATTTGTATATTTTGAGAACAGAGATCAAGAACTGACGAAGATGACATGACATCTTAATTGAAAACAGTGTAAATGGAAAGTAGCAGGAGGTCGGGAGAAAGGATGGAAAGTAGTGGAAAGGAGGAGAAAAAGAAACAAAAGGAGAAGATAATGGTGAGTGAAGGGAAAGAAAGTTGTGAAAAGGAAGCGAAATTGTGAAAGCAGAATTATCCTTATTTGGTGAGACCAGAGTTACCCTTAATAAGAAGAACAGCAAAAAAGGCTTATGTAGCCGGAATCCAAACAGTTGACAAGGCTCAATGCCAATAGTTATCATTATGGGGACTGGGTATTCAAATGAAATTAATGACTGAATGATGGAATAATTTCACAAGGTACTCTTGTTTGATTAGCTATGTACTTATATCCAACAATGGTTATGTTCTTCTTATGTGGTCCTTGAAATTTAATACTACAAAATGTATATTGCATAGCCAGTGAGAAATTTCCAAGGGCAAAATAAAAGAACAAAGATAAAGTCAAGCAATAGAAAAAACCATATACTTTGAAGAACATTTATAATCAATTCAACAATTGTTCTTGGAGAACTATCTTTCTTGCATTAAATAACGTGACAAGAAAATGGGTGTCACTGCTTACAAGAGGATCACAACAAGACGCCTGAAATGGAAGAGTAAAGAGTATCGGTCTCTGTCGCATGGACACTTTTATCATGGAGCCGTATCGTGCCTGCACGTGTCCAAGTGTCATGTATACTTTAAAGAAATTGTCATGTGTCGACATGTCATTTCCATATAGGTGTGTCCATGTCAGTGCAACATAGGTTCTGGTATATGTTATGTGAATGCTCGGTTCTTATAGGATTCAAAGGAGTATACTAAAAGATTAAGTAAATGTGAGATGATTGCGTTACGCCTATTTGGGAGAGCTGAAGTTTTGGACAAGATAGCAGTAGCACATACTTGAAGATTGAAAGTAACAGAGATGACAACGTTGGAATATAGGGTGAGATTTACGATTGTAATGTAAGAAGAGATTTAAGAATGAAAGTTAAAGCAATAGGGTAAAAATGTTGAACAAGACAAGATTATATACTTATATTGCAAACCGGAGGTCCATAGAAGAAAATCACAGGTAAAGCATTATCGGCAGCAGAGGAGGCTCGCGTAAGACTACTTGGATCTATATGCTGCAAATATATTTGAAGGAATTTAAGCTAACGATGGGTTTCCCAATGATTTGAATGGGTAACATAAAGGACATTAAGACTTGACCCACATGATACAAAGACTCAAAATAAAATTTCCAAAATAACTTTGCATGATTATTGGAAATATTACAAAACATGTACACAAGAAAATAAGAAAACATAAAGAAAGAAAGAAAGGTCACTTAAAACACACCGTCAGCTAATAAAACAGTTATTCAGCACATGCAAAGTTCTTTTCATCAACTATTGAGTTACTGAGTCCTCAAAATACAGAAAAATGAACAAAAGACGCGTGCATCAATCATCAATCTACAGCCCAGACATCATTTATCTAAGTAGTGCAAATGATTTCCCAGAGTCATTGATAACAATCAATCCATACCATGGTTTCAAATATCGGCCAATTCTGATGTGTATCGGCAATATCATATCGGATTTTGAGGTACCCAATAGGATAGATCTTATAATATCGGCCGATATCGGGGCCGATATTTCTGATTTTTCCGATATTAACGCCCAATATTGATACCAAAAATCATTGGCTAATACCAATACCAAGACTGAGATTTTGAACCATGATCCAAACATTAACATCGCATGACATTTCTCAAAAGCATGAAGGGAACCACAATAATGACAAACCAGGGCCTTGTCTACAAAAAATAATTCATAAAATTACCTCAAGGATCAGCCTTACCCTTCTACAAAGTGTAACAATTATCCAAAAGGGCAGAGACTAAACACAGTCCAAGTCTAATTTCAATATTCAGAACAATGAAAAATAGTGATTCATACAAACACCAACTATCTATCATCAATGCACCACTGATCCAGCCACGAAAGATCAACCAAAGTACCATAAATTGGGCAGAGTTATACATCAAAATTATATCAAATATAAGTGATACAAAATCAACTCTGCACTTCTCTGATGCAATTATAAATGCTTTCTGCAAGTTAATTAACTCATCCAAAGTGTGAGTGGATATACACAACAAAACACGATCCAGAACAGACACAAAGCAGCAGCAACAAAAAATACCCAACTTTATTCTTCCTATCATTTGAAGCAACACCCATAACAAAAAAAAGAAAACACCTCAATCTTCAATAAGGACAAATTATCAAGCTCCGAAAGATAATACCACATTCTAAAGACAAAATGAAACCATGTTATCACAACAAGAACACTATGAAGACACTAACAGAAAGGCAAATAATCAATAGAGCATCTCATCCCGACAAATTATCCAAAAAAAGATAAAGCACAATTCTCCATTGCAGAGTCATACACCAATACCAGTACCAATCACAAGAAACCCCTAAATAAATTACCTCAAGATCCCACCTTTTGCTCTCCGCCGGCCTTCGCGCCGTCCCCGGAGCAACACCCACCTCCGTGATGATGGTGATGATGGTGATGGGGGTGATGTCCGTGCCCATGCCCGCCGTGCCCGTGCTGCTGCTGCTCCATCCTTATCTGCCTCCCCTTCAGCTGCTTCCTCATATCGTAAGCATCCTCCCCGTCCGCATAATACTTGGCCTCCACGTCGTGAATCTTGTACTCCAGCGTGTTAGCGTAGAGGTTGAAGGCGGCGCGGTTGCTGCGGCGGACGTGGAGGGATACGTACTCGGCCCCGAAGACGCCCTCCATGGCCGCCTGGGCGGCGGTCATGAGCTTGGTGGCGAGGCCGAGCTTGCGGTGGGTGCGGCGGACGGCGAGGGAGGTGATGTGGCCGTGGCAGGGCTCCGACGACTCCTCCTCCATCTTGGCGAGGACGTAGCCGACGATCTTGCCGTCGTAGTCCTCGGCCACGAAGAGGAGCTGCGGCCACGAGAGGATGTGGTAGAGGTAGTACTTCATCTGGTAGTTCTCGGGAAGGCACAGCAGGTTGCAGGCCTGCATCGCGAGGAGGTCGTCCATTGTCGCTCGGCGGATGCACACCATGGCCGCTGCTTGGAGTTCTAGGGTTAGGGTTTCGCCGAGGCTTTTGGGGGAGATTTGGGGCGGGCTGGTTGAGAGGGGAACCCCAATTTTATTATTTGGGTCGGGCTGGAGCTCAAACGCAGCCCGGCCTGCGTTCTGAGATTTGCGGATCAGGGTCCAAGGCTTGTTTAATTTCGCGCCCCGCATCGGTGTGTTTAGATTCCTGAAAGTGAGGAAAATGAGAAACGGTAAATAAGTAAGAGTAAGAAATGCGACAGTGTAATGAAAAATTAAGATATGTGAAAATAAAATTTTTGTTGTTTGATTGTAGTGCGTAAGTGAAGAAGTATATTGTATTTTTTTATGATTGATTAGTAACGTGAAAGTAGCAAAATTGATCACAAATAATATTAACTTAATTATTATTTATGGAGTGACATTTTTTACTGTAATTGAACTGCAAATGAGATTTACATCACATTAAAATTTAATACATGAAGGTGCAACTTATTACAAGTAAGATTTACATAACTATAAAATTAACTGTAGCACCCTTAAAGTGAGAAAATGGTAATATAAAAGAATGTTTGAAAGAGAAAAGGGAAAAGAAAAATGAGTTTTCTCATTTTTCATTTTCGATTCAAAACAAAAATAAAAATAGGAAATGAGTTTTCCTCTTCCCATTTTCCTCCCACTTCTATGAATCCAAACAAGCTAATATACAGCAAACTGGGTCTCTGATAGGGGCAAGAGTGGAAACACAGATTTTACTAGTTGCTCAAATGTCGATCCTGACCTTCACAGTTCACAGTCATAGTGTGATGAAAGTAGGAATTTAAACCCAGAGCTTTATGTCATGGATGAACCTGTCACACGAGCCGCCATTGCCTTGACTTTTACATCTTTGCTTGAGAGCATTAACCAGCTCGATCGGCATAACTTCGAATCTTTAGCCTCCCCTCCGAGAGTTGCCCGACTCTCTCTCTCTCTCTCCAGTCGGTGCCATGGCAGAGGGCACACAGTAAGCGTGTGCTCTTGAGTCTCGCACACCATTTTGCATCTCGAGCAAGCATTACCTCGTCCGCCGATTATATCCTCCTTGCGAGATCGACATTGCACTGCAGAACTCCTGAGTAGCCTCCAACAAAATGCACGCACGCGCGGAGAAGCAGAGATGAACCGCGCGGCCCTCGCGTGCTCGTCTGAGGAGGCCTGCTCGCCGTCGAGTGACTTGCAGAGCTCTGCCACTGATAATGAACTGGCACAGCAGCACCCCAGCTGATGGAGTCCCCGTGCGCGAGCACAGCAAGAGGCTATAGATTCTCCAAACCAGTCTTGCAGAAGCTCTTTATCCCATGCCCTGCTCTGTAGGATACATTCGATGCAAACTCAACATTTATATTTTGACATAATTATCGATCTTCTCGCAGCCGTCACAAGTTCACTATTGAGCGAGTTTAGGTTGCATGAACTCCAGTTCGCGAAAATTTGACACTTGGCTGTCACAAAACGGAGTCCACAGTGAATCAGGCGCTAACACATTGCGCGGTAGATGTTTTGCAAGCGGCGCTCTTATGAGTGGTCTCGTATTCTGAAACCCTCGTGGCACTTGATTGGACTGGTGAGAAGATGATTGATGGCTAGTAAATCTCATATATTTCTTTTTCTTTTTTTCCCTATAACTTAAGGCTTCTCACAACGCATCCTCTCTATATTAAGGGGCTGTTTGGTTGGTTGCAAAACTTTACAAAATGTAAAAAGTTTTGCAACTTTATACTTTTCACTTGTTTGTTTCCATTTGCAAAATGCAAAAATTTTTTTCACTTTACAGTTGCTACAGTTAAATTTGTGGTCATTTAATTCTCACTTTTACACTCATATTTTCTCACTTGCAGTTGCTACAGTTAAATTTGTAGTCATTTAATTCTCACTTTTACACTCATATTTTCTCACTTGCAGTTGCTACAGTTAATTTTGTGGTCATGTAACTCTCACTTGTAGTACACCAATTCAAAACAGTTACTTGATAATCAATATATAATTTAATATTTTTAAATTTAATATTTTAAATAGTGTTCAATTTCTTATTTAAGTATTTAATTATTTTATATTTTTAATCTTTAATTTTTTATTGTTTTTAATATTGTTTTAATATTTAATATTTTACTATTTTAATTTACTATTTGTATTTAATATTTTATTTAATATTTTATTATTTTATTAATAATTATTCCATTTTTTATTATTTTATTTAGAGTAAATATTTATTAATATAACAATATTATACTTTAATATAAAATTACTATATATTTAGTTATTTAATTTTTAATATAAAAATTACTTTATTAATATCATAATATTTTTATTATTATATTAATATTTTATTATGTTAATATTGTAATAATAATTCAGTATAATAATACTATAATGATAATTTATTATTAAATTATAATTATATTTTACTTTGTTAATTTTATATTTCTATAATATTACAATAATATTATAATAAAATTTATACTATAATAATTTTCAAGTATTTTTAATATTATTACTATATTTTTACTATATTTTATTTCTTTTAACATTTTTTAATATTTATATTTTATTAGTATTCTTAAAATTTTATTAATGTTCTTTAGATTTTCTTAAAATTTTATATCATTTATTTATTAATATTTTAGTAATATTTTACTATTTATACTAATATTTTATTAATATTATTATTATAAATAAAATATTAAGATTATTAATTTTTTATCTCAAATTTATAATACAATTTAATTTGCAATATTAGATTTAATTTAATAGTATTTATAATATTTAAATCACTGCTACAGTTAATTTTGTGGTCCACTTTTCACTTTCACTTTTACATTACCAACCAAACACCGTAAAACACAAAATACTTTACCATTTACACTTTCACTTTACCAACCAAACACCGTAAAACACAATATACTTTTCCATTTACACATCACTTTATCAACCAAACACCGTAAAACACAATATATTTTCACTGCTACAGTTCACTTTTTCCATTCTCATTTTACAACTTACGACTTGCGACGTTTTGCAACGAACCAAACAGGCCCTAAGTCTTACATTTGTCTAATACTAGCATACATGCCGGTGATGGGAGATGCACCGACGACGGCCGCTAGTGAAAGAACGATGATGATGAGGGTGGAGAGGAAGAGCGATAGACAAAGATGGGGAACGGCTACGAGCGAAGAGGGGAAAGAAGAAGGACGGGGAGAAAGAGGACCACCCCCCCTCTCATGTGCGTGGATGAAGACGAATGAACAAATTTTGTATAAGAATAACAGGATAAAACCTCTCTTCGATAGATTTTGATAAGCTCAACTTTGTGATTATGTATGATAAAATTCTCATTAAGTTAATTGCGTTGACCGTATATTTTTAGAAGTTACTTTGTGTATAATTTTCATATTGAAAGTTCTAACAATGAAAAGTTTTTTTTTTTTTGTTCAAACTAGAAGCTAACTTCGTCTTTTTTCCTAGGCGGTTAAAGGACTGGTCCAATAATTGTGTGGAATGACTTGCAGAATTATTACAATGGCAACAATTATGCCTCGCGTCTAACGATCAGATCAGCGAGAGAATTCATTCGCCTGCTTGAAATTAAAAAAAAAAAAAAAATTAGATTCAAGTTATGTTATATATAGTTATTGCTTGTTATTGTCTCAAAGTGTTGTGCACGACTGTTGAACAGTTGATTACTAATACAAATTGCTATTGCAAATGCGTATGTCTATTTGCTCTTTTTCTCAGAAAGAAACTTACATGGATCGAGAACGAATGATGGCATCCAACCTTTGTAGATAAAATCTGCAAACACTAGAAACAACGTCGATGTCTAAGTTGTTGGAATTGAAGAATATAAGTATGAATCTTCAAGTTGAATTATGACGAGATCCGTTGATCGAATCGATTGGATGATGGTTGGAGTGTGTTCTCCTTCCATTGGGGATGAACGTGATATATTCACATGTTCAATTCCGACTTCGAATGAATGAGATATTCAAGTCTAAAGATTGCCTAATTCAAAGCCAAAATGGGACTAAAGGTTGCTAAAAGCATTTAGTCCCACATTGGCCATGTGATGGAAGTTCGTGGTGTATAAATAGAGAAAATTGAGAACAAAAGTGTGCCTTTTGGGTACTTAGAGTTTTCGCGCGCGATTGGGAGGGACTATGCCTGGGTTCGGGTTCGGGTTATTTTTGAATCGGGTCTGCGGGTATGGGTTGCGAGCATACTGCTCCGCTATCCGGATCCGAACGGACCCGCTCCAAGACTGTTGGAATGCCAATAGTTGTGACTGTTGGTGTGCGTCAGTTGGGCAGCCAACAGTTGTGACTGTTGGGTCGAAAGATTACAACCTTTGTTGGGTTCGGACCCGTTAGCCCCACTCACTCCGAATTCTCAATTGAAGACACACCGACACACCAAGACAAATACATGCAAGTTCTGAACTGAGAAGTAGGAAAGCGACTTCCAGTAAGAAGTGGGAATCCGAAGCGACTTCCAAAGAAGATTCTGCGAAATTTGTTCTGAAAAGAGGAATCAGAAAATTCAACAGATTCTGTTATAGAATTGTTGTCTAAATCTGCTACTTCTGAAGAAAAATATTCTTCAACTTCCTTCGTCCTCGTGGGTGCTACTCTAAAGTAAAGGCAAATATTCATTCGAAATTTGTCTTTGTCCCGCTGCTTCAACGATCCTGTGAAGGTACTGGTTGACTACGGTTCGACCGTACGGTGATTTGGTAGTGCTATCCAAATACCGTGAAGGAGTGTTGTATCTTGGGAGACCAGCGGTAGTGCTATCCAAATACCGTGAAGGAGTGTTGTATCTTGGGAGACCAGCGTCCAGTACGTAATTGTCTTAAGGAGATTCGCTCTAAGCGTACCTCACTCCAAGTAATGTATAAGTGAATTAATTTCTTTATACAGGGGATATACTGATATTCAGTATATCGAGACTGATTTAGATTCAGTCTAATTGGTGTTTAACCAAGGAAGAAAATTGAAAGGTCCTTCTTAAATTAAGAAACGTTCTATTGAACGAAAAACCTCGCACATGCTATTTGCCGACCTGGCCAATTAGATTGTTGATATTTCAGTGATCTTGATTAGTTGTCAGATTGATTCCTGTTAATCAGAACCAACATAAGTGAGATTCACAATTGCAGAGCTACTTTTCACCTGCAGTTTAGAGTTATTTATATGGTATGTATTGAGGGTTTTTACTCTTTGATCAAGTTATCATAACTGTCATTTCTCTTTCTCTGTAGAGTAGACTTCTTTGACAACAAGTATTCTGAGATATTCTCGCTAAGATAGAACTCTGTAAATTAGGTTTATGGAAGTCAAGTTTGACCGAGGGTCCGACATGATTGGGATTAAGCTGGTTGGCTTGAGATAATTGAGCCTGAGATAATTGGTCCTGAGGTGGACTTTTAGATATAGTGACATTGATGACTCACTTTGTTATATAAGATTCATTCATATATTTTGGAATTACTGGAGTAGAGGAACCATAAATAATTTTTTCAAAAAGAAACCAAATTAAAAAGGGTCTAAAGTAATACAAGAAAAAATAGGTCGGGTTGTAGCCCGACCCAATCAACTCCTCGGTCCGCCCCTGTTTGGAATGGCTTAGAAGTGATCACGCAAAACATACCATGAGATTGATTGTGAGGTGACCAAGATATTTTTTGTTCTAGTTTGAATGAAATTGATCTCTTATAGGGAAGAAAGAGGCCGGAGAAAGTGAGATATTTCATTTGGGTAAATATTTTGATGTCTATATTAGACTAGTTTTAGAAATATCATGAAGCGTCGGTGAGAGAAAATAATTAAACCCAACATAAATATTTGACTAGATCCAATCCCATCACCCCAGAGCCAGGCCCAGGCCCAAACCGAGCCCAATACCGTGAAGCCAAGTTGGGCCGGATCCATTTACAACCGACTGGACCAGAATCAGACACGACAAGTCTCTGTCGCCCGCAGGCCCGAGCGAGTTACAATGTTAAAAGCAGCGACTGTGATCATCATCGTTGTTGTCGTCACTGGCCCCGTATTTTTATTCGCCAAAAATTCGCGCGAGGGTTGTTTTGGGATGATTTGGTGAGTAGTGAGGGAAAAGAAGTATTTTTTTTTTTTGGCAATGGTTTTTCTCTCGACGTGGGTTCGCTACGCTGCCAGCAAATTCGAGTACTCAGTCTCTCTCGGCTGGAAGGTAAACCAAAAATAGTTTATCTTTTTATTCCAACCCTTTCCCATTTTATGGCAGATTTCTGTTCTCCATGAGTTTTGATGCCTTGTATTTGGTTACTGCCTTTTCCCCCACATTTTAGCAGGTTAATTGTTTGGGTTTATCAGAATTTGTTAGGGCTAACAGGTTTTTTATTTGGGTTTATTGGAATTTCTTTCCTGATGTTTTTTTGCGCATTTGGGATTCGGAGCTTAAGAGACTCACAGAGGGATTCTAAAGATGGAAATTTTCTATAAAAATGCAAACTTTTTGATTTTTTGCACATGTTTTATAATTTGCCAGCACCAGAACGAACCTTTTTAGCTTCAGTTGTATTTTTCAGTGTGATTTTATGTAGGAAACCCTTTATTGAAACTCAGATAGCCATGCCATGTCATGAAAATATGCATTAGCCCAGTTTCAGAACAAGCTCCCAAATTCACCGAGATGATCAAATAAACATCCAGTTGTTTGGTTTATAACTGTAGGTTAATAGCTGTAGGCAGGGAGAGCTTGGTTGTTGATAGGGAAGAAAACTAGGTATTTTCCGTGTTGAAGGTATAGTTTGTTAATGAAACAACAGTGTAGTGAAAGTTGTTAGGTATTCCATTACTAACAATATTGAGAGAGAGGATAAAATGGTATAATCAGTTTGTGAAAGGAAAATGCAGATGGCGCTGATGGAACGAGCCAGCCATTAATAATGAAAGAATACAGGATTTGGTTTGCAATAAATTTTTATTTGACAGATTTAAATTATCGGAATCATATCTAGTATCAACTCACTTGAGAGAACAACCAGTGTAGTGAAAGTTGATGGAAAAGTATGAGATATGGGAAGATGACTGTTGATAATATAACTTAGCAAGGAGAGGAGACCAAATAGATAATAGAAAATGAGTGTTACATTAGCCCACTATATCATCAGTGTCCTTATCTTCTCAATGAGAGGCCAAATCCAAAGAAAATGTGAAAGCTCTGCGCCATTTGCTGATGCTCTGGATTAAAGGATTGATGTTTTTGCCGAGGCTCAGTGGTGCTTATTCTGCTGACTTGCGTAGTATTCATTTGGCAAATTGTGCAAAATGTTATGTAGATATCTTAGATGTCTACTCTTTTCTGCTATCATTTTTTCTTCCTAGCCGATACTGTTTGTTAAACTTGTAATCTCTCATTTACTTTTTGTGGTCAATTTTTTGTTCTGTCAATAAAGAACTTGATGCTTATTTATTGTTTATTTATTTGTAATGCAGAAATATAATGTTGGCCAAATCAACGCGAAAGAATTTAGCGATGCAATTTGAAAAATTTCTTCCAGGGAAGCTAACATTCTTGCATTGGACTAAAGGAGGGAAGAAATGGCCCCACTAATAACAGGACACGGGCATCTCTTCTTGTTAGAAAGATGGCTGTCCCAGATCCAACGTAATCACAATTATCCTTTCCCTTTTTATTTACTATCTTTTAATAGCCTTAACATGGAATCAGAATATTGATAATGCAGTCTTCATTTGCATGTCATGCTTGAGAATGATTTTATTGCCTTCTAATATACCGAATTGTCACAGTGTTCAAGTTATTTTAGTTCCACAGTAAATGATTAATCATTTATATAGGGGCATAGAATGGAAAGTGATCTGTCTCCTTCCTCCAGAAGGGGTCACCTGGTTGGATAGCCTTGAGAGAGGCAACTGAAAGGGTTATGAAAAAGCCCAATAATCACTAAACTTAGGAACTAACTATAACATTTATGTGAGATAATAAACATCCCGTACTTCGAAACTAGATCTTTGTATGAAGAATTGACCATATTCCTAAAAATACAATGGCTATCTCTAATTGGTGTACCAAGTATCTATATTTGGACAAAGCCTGGCAAGTATGGAACATAAAGAAGTCACCATGTAATTTCTCGTGGCTCGCCTCCTGATTTGAGGAAAGACAGTTCCACAAGCTTTCATCAAGAATCTATATTAAACCCTTTGCTTTCGTCATGGATGAATTTGATAGGGGTATACATGTTGAGGTCTAAGGTCGTATGGACTATGTTTTTATCAATGATAATGTGTCAGTTGACAAGACTCGAAAAGAGAGAATTTCTAAATTAGAAAAGTGAGAAGTTTTAGCATCTGTAAGGTTTAGAATTAGTAGGGAAAATAAGGATATATAGAATATAACTTTAGTAAAGGCAGGAGAAGAAACAAGTGTGTAGTTAGCCAAGAACTATTTGAAGTGATCATTTTTCTTACCTAGGATTAACTTTTTCATCATATTGATGAGGTTAAGGAGGATGTCTTTCATGAATCAAAGCAAGATGATAGAGGTAGAGAAGTCCTTAGAGCTTGATGTGACCCGAGAATACCCATGGAGTTGAAGATAAAAGTTTATGACAGGTATATAATCATATGTGCCTTGTGGATTCGAGTGCTGGAGAATCATAAAGTAGCATGTCTGGGCAATGAATATATAGAAGTTAAAATGTTGAGATGGGTGGCAACATCACATGCTAAAAGGGAAACTAACAACTGAATGTATTCCCGAGAAGTTTAAAGCCACCTCAATCTAGTGATGAGGGTGGTTGGGCTGCACGCAGGGGTGGGGTGGGGGTGGGGGTTGGTCCATTTGAGATGGTTGGAGATGGGAAAGTGGAAACAAAAAAATGAGAGAGAGCCATTAGGAATGATGAGGTTGTAGTTCAAGTAGCAGGTAGGACGAGGTGTAGACCGAGATGAACATGGGTTGAGGTAGTAAAGAAGATATGGTGATCACGAATCTAGTAGAAGGCTGCCCCTGGTAGAGCTGAATGGATAAACATGATTCCTTTAGCAATCCAGAACTTTGGGATAAAGGCTTTGAAGTTTTTATCATTGTCTATCTGCTGTTTACTCAGTTTGTTTCTTATGGGCATGCAACATTTGCAATACAACAGGGTTGATTAGCTGCGTTATATTTATCGTATATCAATAAATGCACTATAATATCCTGTTATCAGCTTCTTTTGGTCAATAGCAGATCCACTTGATCAACCTTGTGCCAGAAAATATGTTCTCCAATAGACTACAGACGATTTGACTTATATATTGAAGGTTACTGTTGTACGAAGTGAATAGGTCATCAGAGACTATTAGATGAACTTAGAACTGTTGATTTCAATGGATACAAAGGGAAGAAAAGAAAAAAAATGTTGTATATGTTTGGAAGTAAGTTCTAGCCATTAATTTTCTTGCAGCACCTGCTTTTTGCAAGGAGCACGAAGGCCCCAAAATGGCAGCGAACTTCCTATTCTACTCTCAAACTTGAAACATTACTGTCCTACATTTTATGATTCACACAATTCCTTCTAACTGTGAATCATAGAAATTTGATATCCTAATCCATCTGCTCGTCTTGACATATGCTTAGTCCATCACTTGCAAATTGGAGATTTTTTCTGAGGCTTTACATGCATTGAACAATCATCCCAAACAACCCATTCACATGCTAATTGGGGATGGAACTAAAAATTATACCTACTAACAGACCCAACCTAGCGATCTTTGTCCACCTTCTTTAAGAGTTTCCAAAAAACTTTCGTCTAAAGGAAAAGCAACATGGACATGGGGTCCCCAAACTGAATACAGCTATTTCCTCTAGAACAACCTATGGAATCTGTTTACCAAAATTTTGAGGCTTAATTGTTTGCCTAAAATGGCACACTTATTTAAGTGATAGGGATCAAATTCTTCCAATGCAGCTAGGAGCAAGCTTCATGACTCTTTGTAAGAAATTTTAATGGACCTTAATTGAAGAGAAAATAACTTGGAGATCTAGGATTAATGTACTTGTATGCTAATTGCTAACATTAATTCATACATTATATGTATCCTCAGGAGATCATGTTCTATTTGAAATCAGTCAATCTGTAAAGAACTTTCCCATTGATAACCGCTGAGGTTCCAAATGCCCTGTGGCTCATTCAGATCCATTTCAAAGACTTCTTCTACTTTACTTAACCCAAATGAACAGTTGGGTTAGGTGGGTTGAAACTCCAATATTAGACACATATTTTGTTTCTTGGGCCTGGATCCCAAATGTGATATTTTTCAACTAGAGCTTTACCAATGCACGTAGATGCTCTCTCTTTCTCAAGTTTTTAATATGGGCAAGTATAAATATGCTTTGAATTTTTGTGCAGTTGGCTCTTGAAATTCTGTTTTTTATGTTTGATTTTCTGTATAACTATAAATGTTTCTATCCTTAAATTAATGATTGGTAATGGTTGGCAATCAAGTGTTAGCTTGAATTGGAGAAGAACCTTGCAATGGATTTCAGAGCAGAATAAGGTAGGAGGAAAAAGAAGAAGACACAAGTGGAAGCTTTTGTTTGGGGCAAAAAAAAGTTATGGAGGTTGACTTTCTCCTTCAACATTTCAAATGTACTCCCTAACTCTCAACATCATAAACTCAAGCCTCCAATCACACCAACATAGGAAACCTTGCTATTCTTTAATAATAGAGAAGTAAATTGACTATCAAATAAACCTATTCTAAAGATAGACCTGAGATAATATGACTAGCCTTCTATTATCTATTTTATTTCTGCTTATAGTTAGTACGTTTGCTTGGGAGTCCTTGTAAATTGAATAAACCAAGATTTCTAGCCTACTATTATGATACTGTCTAAGTATCTATTTTATAGTTAGTACACGTGCTTGGGAGTCCTTAAAATTGAAGAAACCAAGATTTTCCCATAGCTGGAATTGTAGAGAGATAGCGAAGTACAAGCCTCTGAGGTCGCTTTTGTAACTGGATAACCTGCACACCAAACCTTGTTTTGATAGAAAATAAATGAAGATCACATAATTGAGGAAAATATCAGAATCAGGCTACTCTAGAATTTGGGGATGGATGACAGGAGCCTGCTGTTCAGTCAAACAATCACTCTGTCTGCACATGCCATGCAGATGAGTTGAGCTGACAAAATGGCTTTCACAATCCTGTCAAGGACCCATCTGCGGTCACACATCTGATATAGGTTCACTGGGTGATTGAATGACATGCCCGCTGTTGTTTTGTTAAGAACTATCTTGTCAATTCTTGACCAGAACATCCTCACTGATTGACCCTTGGGAGGTTTTTCAGGCTGCTACTTCTCGTATGCACTATCTATTTGGCTTTAAGAGCAACAGAATGCAAGTTTTCCTTTGTTGCTCTGTGTATCCTAAGTTGATTTTGAGTCTATAATTTGTATATTTATATAAGAAGGCCAAAAGCAAAAACAACTTGGGCATACATTTACCACCATCATTACTGATAAAAGATTCAGAAAATTTTCTTTTCTCATTGTGGTGGATTAAAACCGGCTTACCGTGGATTGGACCCATCACAAGCAAAGTTTGGTTGCTCCCCTGGAGATGTTACCTGTTAGAGCACACACAGAAGACACCTTTCAAGTTAGGGGCACTGTATGGTGCCGGCTTATGATTCTCGGCCATGAGAATCCGTGTCGGAATGGAAAGGTGGAGGGACCGAGCAGAGGATTATTGCCAGTGTATAATGGTAGATTGGAATAGGAAAAACTTTCAGTGTATTAGATGGATTAGCACATGGAATGCTAGTGTGGTGATTGGACTAGCACGAGGAACTACTAGTGTAGCAGAATTGTAGACTAGAATATGGAAACGTTCAATGTAGTGATGGTGTGCGTATGCTCTCAGGATTAGGGAAGTGATTGATCAAGCCCTTTGGAGAAGAAGGATTTTATGTACCTGATAGGGATGCTGGCGTGGAGGGGAATTGGCGGGTGGTTGTAGCTGCACGTGCTGAATTTGTTGCAACGACC